>OY755242.1:36280369-36488376 GCA_963576725.1 Azorinus chamasolen | reverse complement strand
GTCAATCCACTCTGAAAACTCAGGGTTGAAATGGTTAATATAACATACGGTATTTATAATGTCTTGGTCCAACCTCTATAACTAAAGATGTAACACGATGCTGTAACTATTCATACGAATGTAAAGTTATTTATAATGTTTTAAATTGCATCGAAATAGGCTCATATTAATCTGTTAACCCTTTAGATAGCTATGCCATTTTAACGCCTTTTCAAAACAGAGTAGACCCAGATCAGACGGCTCCTGTAGGAGCCGTCTGATCAGGGTCTGCTCTGTTTGAGTATGGAATAATATAAACCTGGTTCTATAGTTTTGCAATGGCCAAGTATTTATCTGATCAAAATTCATGATGTCATTATTTCTCTCATGAATATTTATCAGGTAGAGGGGTATATACCCGGCTCGACAATGCATGCAACAGCCTCCGTCACAAGATAAACGATGTTCCTTTATTCAATGTACTGTTTTGTACTTACTTGGTTCTATAGACTATTATGTATATCACACGGTGCATATAGTAGTCTAGCAATATGGTTAACAAATTGTGCATATTGTTGAAAAAAAGAAACTTAGACACTGAGTGCTAAACGCAATGTAATCCGAAAAAGGGAGAGATTTAGCAAATGAGATAATATGGTTGCCTTGACAGCCGTTTCACAATAGCTACAGAAGTAATGAAAATATTATGTAATTAACATGTTTTCAACAGAACTACACGAAATTGAAAAGTGATATCAGAAGAATGGCTCAATGTCACTTATTTTTGCTGAGGTAGTCATGGCAACTGTTTTTAAAATGATTGTCAAATATACAAACTCAAATATAACAGACCTTTATTCCTAGCGCCATTACAAAACTCATTTAACCCATTACCTTATAAGCTATTTTCAGATCCAACCACTTTGAATAAATCTACCGAAAAGGAGCATTAACTAGAGAAAGGATTTTTTAGAATTTCGTAGTTTGAAACCATTGTGATAAATCCGGCTCTATTTATCACAATGGTTTCACAACGTGACTTTTACAGAGTCGTCAAAAGTCGTCAATGTGAGGGAATGGGTTAAATAATACTCATGATGTCATTATTTCTTACATAAACATTCATCGGGTCGAGCGTTAACCCTTTCCCTGTTCAATATTCATGTAAGAAATATTGACATCATGAATCATGAATATATATCAACTGACAAATATAAACATTTTCAAAGAAAGTTGTTGCTTTGACAACAACTGTAGAATCAGATCTATATCATGTCAAAAGCAAACAGAACAGACCTTGACCAGAGCGCTCCTATAGGTCTACTCTGTTTGCAAATGCGTGAAAATGCCTTTATATGAGAGAAAAGGGTTAAAGTGATTGACATCAACACCGGTATCATAGCAACGATTTTTACGTTAAGCACAACATGACTGATATTTTATCCAGACGAGACTCCGAGTAACTCGGTCTTTAATCAGGATCCCTGTTGAATATTGATGTAAGAAATAATGACGTCATGAATATTTATTAGCTGAAACAATTTTCTTTCGTCTGCAAACTATTATGCTATAATTTTCATTTCTTTTTATTCTTTTTTATTTCATTTTTGTTTAAAAAACCCCAGTAACAAATAGTTTGGACCCTGCAGCATGATGACACGACGAGGTACTCGACTTATCATCTGGGTCCATACTGTTTGCAAAGAAAATCACAGGTGCGACATTGACAGCGAAAACGTAAATGTGCATATTCATATTTGACAGATTCAGTTACATAATTATGTCTAATTATACATTTCTAAAGAAAAGCGGAGTGAAATTCCACACATAATGTCAGTTTTTGTTAAAGTGAGGAAAATAATACATAAAAAGATGTAGTTTGAGGATTCGTTTAAACGAGACCATTAAACACACAATGTAGCTTGGTCTCAAATAGCACCTTTGTGGCAACGAATAAACAGCATGTCTTACATTATGACATCCGCGCTATTGTACGCCCCTTTTGTCAGCCAAACACATTGGATCGAAAGTTGTCACGTGATCAGTACATATACAATGAAAACCCTCGAGTCTATATGAGAATAAATTTCGGCCTTGGAGACAGGTGGTAGTTTAATGCAGGGTGAAAGTCATGCAGAAAGCTCCTCTAGGAGCTTTCTGCATGACTTTCACCCTACATTAAGCAGCCACCTGGCTATAAGTATCTAAATTCTTCTCTACTAGAATTCCGGATTAGAGGGTTTTTACTGTATACAGAAAAAATCTCTCTAAACCGGTATTTTAAAAAATTATAAGTGCTGGACTTTATGACAGCTTAACACCCAGTGAAAGACATGGAGCAATCTGTCAAAGGATATTTCTGCGTCTTCATCCTGCATTCAGCAGCCACATTAAACCGGAATTATAATAAGGGAGAAATTAGATCTTTTAGGCAGGTGTTTGCTAAATGAAAAATGGAAGTAATGCAGAAAATTCCCTCAGAGCTTTCTGTGTGACTTTCAAACTGCATTAAAGCGCTGCCTGTCTTAAAGGCCGGCATTGAAACTAAGTTTAACGTCCGGTTTAGAAGCGCAATTCTTCTTTACTAAAAATCCGATATAGAGGGGTTTGCTGTATTCCATTGTTAAGATGATGAATTGAAAGAAAATGAAGATGTTACTTCTTTTAAAACTGACACAAGAGGATTTAGGGATTCGTATTGGTATGGCATTTAAACCAGAGACTTTAGTCAGATAAATTACTTGATAAATTCTGCATGAATTATCATACAATGGAACTCTTTCTTGTAGCGCAACGATACTCGTACTAGGCAAATGATAGATGAGTAAGGTGTACACCGAACCGTCTTCTTACTTTGTGACTAAACGGAAATACTTCCGTGCTGAATATTCATGTAAGAAATCATGACTATGCATTAGCTGAAGTTTTTACTGGCATGTGTAAGTTCACCAGCAAACGGAGCAGACTCTGATAAGACGGCTCATGCAGAATCATTTACATTTACAAATATATGACGGAAAGGGTTAAATGGAAAGTCCCTACATTTGACGCGTTTCAAAAACACCTAAAATATACAAAACGCATTTGTTTATATGCTGATAGGTAGTATATCGCAAGAAACCCCAGTCAATTACCGTTTATAATGACAAAACATCCATATGTTTTGTATCGCCGACCCCGATTTTACTCCCCGATGCTTCAGTTTTATTCGGGTTGGGTTTTAGTTTCGTAACTGTTCGCCCTATTCGCATTTCACCGATCATTTCCGAGAAATAGAGGGATCGGCAATCGTAACTACTAGCCGTATTCTATGGAACGCCATTCTGCCATGCTATTTTCTAAATGCTTAATGCGAAATGCTAAATGCAAAATGCGAAATGCTATTTGCCAATTGTGTAAATTGCTAGGGAAAGAACCGGAATGTTCCAAATGATGGATGTAAATGCGACATACTTATTGCTAAATGCATGTTTGCACTACTAGCACTGAACAGTGCAATTTTTTAATTTAATAGTGCAATAAGTAATAAGCTTTAATGTAAATAAACATGCATTTAGCAAATGCACAGTTACTTTAAAAATAGTGCTGTTCAATGCTAGTAGTGCAAACATGCATTTAGCAATAAGTATTTCGCATTTCGCATTTGTCATTAACATCCATCATTTGGAATATTCCCTAGCAATTTATACAATTGGCAAAAAGCATTTCGCATTTTGTATTAAGCAGTTAGCATGGCAGAATGGCGTTCCATAGTATTCCGTCAGAGTTCGATAGAAAATAGCTGAGGTGTTCCGAGTGAGGGATCGGGTGATCATCGGCAAAACGCGGACACTTTTAACGGAATAGGCCGATACTATTGTGTTGTAGAACAAAAATTATAAGTATATGTGAAATTAGTTTACATTGTATTTGTATCACAGGGGCATTTTTCGATATAAGTTCCAATTAGCAACCTTCATAATAATGATTGAGCATGACACATACCAAGTTTTATGATATTATTGAAAATATGCGTTCATTGTAGGGACTTCCACTGTAAGGAGATCTATGACGTTATATGCAAGCTTAATATAAATCTAAGATGGAGAAAACCTTAAGCATACTTAGTTAGTGACACAGAGGTCGAGATAAAATGCGTAGATTAAAGCAGTTTCATGAATAACTCCTTTATATCTCTACTTTTAACCTCACAGAGTTGCATTTCAACAACAACCTTTAACCTCACAGAGTTGTAGTTCAACGCCATTGCAAACAGAATAGACTCAGATCAGATGGCTCCCGTAGGAACAGATTAATCACAGCCCACTCTGTTTGCTTATAAATTCGTACAAATCTGATTCCTCGGTGTCTGCCGCTGTCCAACATTTCCTTTTTCATGATCGTTATCAGCTAATTACTATTCATGAAGTAATTATTTTCCAAATGAATATTCACGGAGTAAAGGATTAAGATAAGCATTGCACATCAAGAACTTCACTTTAATTCATAAGTTGTGCACGTTGACGTCATATAATTATACGGGTCACTGTTGCTTTAACCCATTCCCTCATATTAACGACTTTTGACGACTCTGTAAAAGTCACTTTGTGAAACCATTGTGATAAATAGAGCATTTGCTCCTGTAGGAAATATAGCAAATGCTCTATTTACCACAATGGTTTCAAACTACAAAAATCTAAAATTTTCCATTTCTCTAGTTAATGCTCCTTTTCGGTTCAGATTTATTCAAAGAGGTTGTATCTAAAAATAGCCTATGAGGTAATGGGCTAAGTGGATCCTCCGCTGGTCAAAACGATCATGTTTAACCTCTTCATTGCCATGAAGACGGGACTGTTATATCATATGCAAACAGTTTGGATCCAGATGAGACGCCGAATAACTCGGCGTCTCATCAGGATCCAAACTGTTTGATACTCTGTGTATCTTTTCATAAAGAAACTGAACAAGCGCACGCTCTAAAGCTTGAAGCAGACCAAAATGTGTCTAGCGGACGACAATACTGGCACTGAAAGGGTTAAGCAAGGTAAGTAATATTTCTGTTGTACAAAATGCATGCTAATGCAAAACAGTACGACAGTTACAGGCCAACTATTTACTGCACGTCATTATAACACCTGTGAACCATTAAAAGTCTTGCTTAATTTGTTTAATTAAAACCGAATTGCAGAATGCGTCAAAATAATGCTATGCAACCAGTGGATGACAGTTTCATTTTTAGCCGTCCAATAAAATGTTCTAAATATGTAAGTGAAGCAAAACATGCTTTCAACATGGCATGCGTTAACCCATATATGGCCAGTGTCCCATAATAAAGGACATAAGCGAGTCGTGTTGACCCAGATGAGAGGGTTCTTAACCCATTACCCCAAAGGCTATTTTAGATATAATCTCTTTGAATAAATCTATCGAAAAGGAGCATTAACTAGAGAAAAGGTAAATTTTAGGATATTTAGCTTGAAACCATTGTGAGCAAATGCTCTATTTATTACAATGGTTTCACAAAGTAACTTTTACAGAGTCGTCAAAAGTCGTCAATATAAAGGGAATGGGTTAAAGGAGTCCTCTGATCACGGTCTGTAATGCTTGCTGAGCCTATAGACGTTAATGGCTTATGCAGCTAAATATGTTGTATGATGTGCCCCTTTAACATTAAAAATGGGAATGGATTCAAAAATAAGATTTGGACGGGATTTCCTTAAGTGATAACGGTATATATAGGTTAATGTATCTGCTGGTCTGTCTACAAGTTATGTTGTGCAACATAGTTTACTCTGAACCCTTCACATGCTGACATAATAAAGTTTAATAAAACTTAAAACTATGATCTATTACAATGCAGTAAAACCATCTAAACCGAACGCAACGGACACTTTAGTATATATACAGGGTATCCCAAAAAAAAACGGAACCCGGAATTAAGACATGCAAGTTATCCCATTTCTGTCAATATTGCTAACTTAAATTAAAAGTATACACATGTAGCTTAGTAGAGACAACTATTTGCCATATGTTGTCTAAATTTTCACATGCATTAAGCTGCAACCTGTCTCCAAGACTGATATACAGGGTGTCCCAAAATTTGTGCATATGTCTGCCAAATTTCTCATAAAATAATGCATTGGTTTTTAAGATATCAGCATTTAAATGAAAGCACCAAAACTCCGTTTTAAACATGATTTAGGCATGGTCTATGCAATTTACGAATATCATGTTAAAACAGATTTTAGGTGCATTCATTAAAAAAACTCATATCTTTAAAACCAATGCATAATTTTATGAGAAATTTGGCAGACATATGCACAAATTTTGGGACACCCTGTATATCAGTCTTGGAGACAGGTTACAGCTTAGTGTAGGGTGAAAGTCATGCAGAAAGCTCCTCCAGCAGCTTTCTGCATGACTTTCATCCTGCATTAAACAGCCACCTGCCTAAAAGTATCTAAACCCTTCTCTGCTAGAATTCCGGTTTAGAGAGGTTTTACTGTATTTACTTACACTCGATTCGTTCAAGAAACTACTGGCCGAGTGTCAAATAGATTGGATCCTGATGTGATGCCGAGTCACTCGGTGTCGTATCTGGATCAAAATGTTTGCAATTACCAATCAGGCGCGTTTTGTTATGCAGGAAATAGGAAAAAGCGTTTGTTTTTTGCTTTTTTTTCTGGACAAAAAGAAAATGACATCTTAACTATTATTAACCCTTTCGCTGTCAATGCCGGATCTGTGATTACCTATGCAAACAGTTTGGATCCAGATGAGACGTCTCATCAGGATCCAAACTGTTTGTTACTGTTACTATGTTTTTGAAACAAAAATGAAGAAAATAAAAACAAATATGAAAATTTGTAGCAGACTACATGTATAAAGTTAGCAGACGACAGAGTTTGGCAGCGAAAGGGTTAATGGAACTTAAGATACATTTTTTTTGTACAGCGTTTGGGCAGTTTAAACCATTAAATAATGAATATTCGCGTAAGAAATAATAATGACAGCTCGAATATAAATAGAATTTGTAAATACAGTAATGTTTGACCATGGCGGAACTGTAGAATGATATCTATATCATTTATTAACCCTTTCACCGTTGAATGTTTATGCATGAATTTATCACTTCAGGAATAATAATGAATTATTATTTCTCATAATTTAAACATTTCAAGGAAATTGTTGACCCAGACTACAAATGTAGGATCAGATCTATATATAGTTGTAAATTACGCAGACCCTGAGAAGATGGCTCCTATAGGAGACATCTGATCAGGGTCTACTCTGTTTTCAAAGGCATGAAAAGGCGTTTTATGAAGGAATGTTTTAAGCAAAGTGGTCAGACCCTGAATAGTGTAGGAGCCGTCTGATCTGGGTCTGCTCTGTTTGCAAAGATGTCTGATACAGCTATACTTCCTTTGTAACAGCATAGACCCGGCTTTATATTCATTCCAAATTTCAATACCTACTGAATATTCATGGACAAATAGTTATAAAGAAATTTGAAAGGTGCGATGTTATAGCCATTTAGGAAAGTAAAGAAACAGATGTTTCAAATTCCATTAGCAAATAGAGCAGACCCAGATCAGTCGGCTACTACAGGAGTCGTCTGATCTGGGTCTACTCTGTTGTTTGCAAATGCGTGAAACACGTTTATATGAACGCGTATCTATTAAGTTACACAGTTTTGGGATTTCGATTGTCATGGCTCGTCTTGATCCACAATGTTTGCATAGATGATAATGCCTTCACCACGTGCGCACAAAGAGCTATCCAATGTGTACAATCGGTTACAGATTTCGTACCATGGTCCCGGGTTCGATCGCCCGCCGGACCAACTCCTTCGGGTGAGACTTTGTAAACCGAGGTCCGATCTATCAGTGCTTGACACTGTTTATCAAAACATTTGTCAATAATAAGAGTAGAGCATCGCGCACGGGTTTCTCTGTATCCTCTCCTCTTTCTGTCTGGTGTGTCCATTTAGCCCATAATCGGCAGAAATACAGACGTTAAACAAAAAAGCAACAGCAACAACAACATCATTCGTACATTATAGAATGTCTTATAGCTGATTCTATACTATTTTACATAGTTATGTATTCACTTGTTTTATATAACGGTATAAATAGGCCTAACTATGGAATAAAGAGTTAAATAAGATTCAGGGTTCTTTAGCGTGGCATCTGGACCTTAACTATTTGCAACGTGTCCACGCGCTCATCCATAAAGAATTAACCAAACCACACATGAGGAGCCTTTCTAAAGTCAAAAAAGGTTATACAGTAAAACTTCTAAACCGGACGTTCAATTTAGTATTAATATAATATACAGGTGGCAGCTTAATGCAGGGTGAAAGTCATGCAGAAAGCTGCCAAAACAGTTTTACAGTACATGTACTTTGCTTTTTTAATTGGACTCTTGAAACGGCCGTTTGATATAGGTATTTCTCTTCTTGCTTATGGAATTGTATCTATATAGATTTGATTCTACAGATCCTGTCATGACCGAAAGTGTAGATCCTGATCAAATGCTGAGGCAAAACACTGCAGCTGACATAGAGCTTCACTGTTTGCCTGTGGCAGAACGTCAGAATGCCTTACTTCATGACTAGACGTCAAACATGCAGTATTGTAGATACATCTCAAGAACACGAGGTATATTATTGAACTGTATCTGTCTTTGTAGCAGAGTATACCTTGATGAAACGATTCCTGTGTGAGCAATCTAAATAAAAAATCAGCTAATGTATATTCACAAGAACCATTATTTCTTGCTTGGTTATTCATCAAGTAAAGGGTTAAATAAGATGGCATTTAGATTTACTGCTGACGAAAACAATATTTTTAATTTTAGAATTTTGTAGTTTGAAACCATTGTGATAAATAGAGCATTTGCTCCTATAGGAGCAAATGCTCTATTTATCACAATGGTTTCAAGAAGTGGTTATTACACAGGCGTATAAAGCGTATTTATGGAGGAAAGGGTTGATTACTACCCCGCTGTAAAAAAATGTCTGCTCATATTCTGAACTGGTGGCACTGCTGCCTTCTTCCGATTTAGTTCAGCATTTTGACAGTTCGTTGACCGAGTGTCAAACAGCTTGGATCCTGATGAGACACCGGGTAATGCGTGGTCTCATCTGGATCCAAGCTGTTTGCAAATAACAATGAAGTCTCGTCTGGCGTGATACTGGTTAAGAATCACGTCAAGCCACTATTCTGTTATATAAATACACAGGCTAATTTTACACCTCTTTGTAATATTCTGCTGAATAAATCTTGAAGATAATTCTTTGTACTAATAAAAGTCTCTTTGGAGCATTCATATTTGACAAATCCTCTAAAACATATGTCTTGTCATTCAGCGACAACTCAACAACCACCACCAATTGTAGATATTTTAAGTAAACAGACACATCGCTCCAAAAAATGAGTGGGTTGACAAGTAAACCACTCAGAGTATTAATAGGGTTGGATCTTCTTTTCAGCTTACAGTTACATGAATTAAAACATTGTACAGTAATACCTCACTAGTCCCAAATAAGCAGCATTGTCGTTATTCAACCCTTTCTCTGTTCAGTATTCTTATAAGAAATAATGACATTATGGATATGAATTAGCAGAATTTTTATAGCGTAAGCATTTCAATGAAATGTTTTGCGTTGACAAAAAGTGTCGAATCAGATATATATGACGTCAAAATCACACATAGTAGATCCTGATCACACGGCTCATATAGGAGTCGTCGGATCTGGGTCTGCATTGTTTGCAAATGCATGAAAAGGTGTGCATATGAGGAAAAGCGTTAAGACAGATGTAATCTTTTGTAGAGTTAAGAGTCATCTAGGAGCTTTCTGCGTGATGTCTACCTATATCTATCTATATTTAACCCATTACCTCATAGACTAGTTTTAGATACAACAACTTTGAATAAATCTACCGAAAAGGAGCATTAACTAGAGAAAAGGAAATTTTTAGAATTTTGTAGTTTGAAACCATTGTGATAAATAGAGCATTTGCTCCTATTTATCACAATGGTTTCACAAAGTGACTTTTACAGAGTCGTCAAAAGTCGTCAATATGATGGAATGGGTTAAGAGTCATCTAGGGGCTTTCTGCATGACGTTCACCCTGCATCAAGCAGCCACCTGCCTAAATATATATATATATTTTTTTATAAAAGATAAGGTTCGGATAAGTAATGTATTACTGTATATAATGAATGTAAGAAAGGTGTCAAAGATGTTGCGATGCGTCTCAGGTTTCTATGATAATAGAATATAACATCTCTATAGCGACACCTTAATCATTCTACATATGGCTCTATAGAGCAGGTGCTTACCTAATGTAGGACGAATAATACAAATCTGCAGTATCAGAATCGTCCTGCATTGAGCAACTACATGCCTTAACCCATTCCCTCCTAGACACAACCTCTTGGAATAAATCTACCGAAAAGAAGCATTTACATTTGTGTAGTTTTGAAACAATTGTGATAAATAGAGCATTTGCTCCTTGGAGCAAATGCTCTATTTATCAAAATTGTTTCAAAAAGTGACTTTTACAGAGGCGTCAAATTGCTTCAGTGGGCTGGAATGGGTTAAAATACCCGTCATCCACCAATAACAAAAAACCCAAGTACATTTAGGGGTTCGCTTTATAAGGGTTGAACGGTACTTCACCTATTGAATGCCAAATGTAACTGCCTATAGGCACGAATTGGCAGCTACATGTGCCATGCAAATAGTTAAAAAGTACTGTGTGAGTGTTAGTGGACAATGGTGTTCGTTTTTAAACTCTTACTCCATGAAAATTCATGTAAGAAGTAATATCATTATGTCTATTAATTAGATCAATTTGTATAATGCGACATGGACACAAAATGTTGGTTATAGTAGAAACTGCGAATCATATCTAGATTATTTCATAAGCAAACAGGGAAGACCCAGATCTGGACGGCTCCTATAGGTAACGGCGTAGAAAGGCGTATTTATGGAGTAAATGGTATGAAATATCTAGTATTTCGAAATCTGGATTTGGTTCCAACCCGGTTGCGTTTCGTACAGTTAGGGTTAAGTCAATATACTGAGTTTGTCGGAAAAATATTACATCTGAAATGTGACCATGTTGCATTGACCGCGCAGATCGTTGTGTTATAAAAGTGTTATACGTGATATTACATAGTGCATATGCAACAATGGTGGTGCTATACTAAACGTGGCATAGTGACATAATGTAGTACATCTACAACAAGAGTGTGATTATGCTAAACTATTATACGTGACATAATATAGTGCGTGTGCACCAAGGGCGATGTTATGCTAAAATTGTCATACGTGACATTATACAGTACATATGCAATAGTAGAGGTATTGTGCTAAAAGTGTTATATGCAACAAGCGTGCACCGGTGGTTATATAAAAAGTGTTTATACGTGACATAACGTAGTGCATATACAACAAGAGAGTGATATGCTAAACTGTTATAATTGACAATATAAAGTGCATGTGCAACATGTGTGCATTTATGCTAAAACTGTTAAACGTGACATTACATAGTCCATGTGCAACACGAGTGTAGTTATGCTAAAAGGGTTATACGTCGTCTGACCAGGGTCTGTTTTGTTCGCTGAAGAAACAGTTTTTACCATAGCCAAATATTCCTGTGTTTATGTAGTTTTATCAAAAACAGTTAATGAATATTAATTAAGTCATGAAGTTTTGCATAAATGTTCTATAGTAAAGATAATATAACTCCACTATTTGCTTACGTCAAATGTATCTGGATACTTTGACAAATCAATCAGAGTATACGCTTTGACACTTTGAATGCGGGATACGAGTGAGCTGTCATTTGCAAACAGACAGTGTAGACCAAGACTAGAGGGCTCATTTGGTCGCCATCTGGGTCCATGCTTATAAAACTTTTAGTTGAGTCTGAGTTCGTTCTCAAGTTTTTGATTGGTCAGATTTGAGCCTTTGGCTCAAATCTGACCAATCAAAAGCTTGAGAACTCAAATCTGACCAATCAAAAGCTTGAGGACGAACTCAGACTCAACTAAAAAGCTTTATAAGCATGGACCCTGATCAGGGTCTAACATTGTTTATCATTCAGTCCTCTGGGATATCATACCCTGACAATGTTGCTAAACTCAGCATTCAACAGATCAAAACAGAAAGACAGGAATGTCACAAATCTCGAATTGTAAACTCTCTTCATCGAGCGATCTATTCTCTGTCTTTAACACGGATGACAACATAATGAAGATCAAAAGTATTGCGTATACCTGTTGTGTCGGTGGAACATTACTTACGCTCTGTATTAAGCATCAATATGGTATTTAACTCTTTCGCCTCCATATGCCAATCCGTGATAAACTTTGCAAACAGGCAGATCCAGATGAAACACCAAGTAAATCGGCGTTTCATCAGGATCAAAGCTTTTAGACATTCTGATATATATTTTTCTAAAAGAAATTTAAGAAAATCCTACTTTGAAACCTGAAGAAAATGAAAATCTGAGGAGATGATATTAAAGTTTAAAGATTACATGGTTATTGATTAAATGAATGAAGATCTTAATACACTCAAAAGAATACTGCTACGGAAAACAGATGTCGAAATGGGCTGTTGAAGGCATCTAGGATTGTTGAAGGAATTTAGGATTGAAGGAAATCGGGTCCTGTTTACGGAATTCTGGAACTGTTGTAGGAAAACTGACATTAGTAAAGGTAAACTGTTGTTGAAGGAAAACTGGCATTGCTGAAGGAAAACATGCAGCTTTGAAGGAAGACATACATTACTTAAATAAAACTCGCATATATGAAGAAAAACTGGCATGATTGAGGGAAAACTGGATACTGTTTGTTGAAATAATGTAGTAGTTTATTACATTTAAGCTGATTTTATAGCAGTTTATTGGTTTCTCTTTTAATGCAAAGTAACTTTTATTCTGCATACGCTGTCACCTGTTACAATTTTCAATACAATGACATTTTTTCTTCCTTTTCAACAAAACACGTATTGAGTGTCAAACAGCCTGGAACCCGATTAGACGCCAAGTTAACCCGGCATCTGAACTGGATCAAAACTGCTTCCACATTCATGAAAATTGGTCCATAATGTTAAAAAAGTTAATCCTTTCCCTCATGTAAACGTGTTTTCACGCATTTGCAAACAGAGTAGACCCAGATCAGACGGCTCCTATAGGAGCCGTCTGATCAAGGTCTGCTCTGTTTGCTAATGGAATTTGATAGTTCTGTTTCTTTACTTTCTAAAATGGCTACAATGTTTCACTTGCCATATTTCATTATAATTATTTTGTCCATGAATATTCAGTAATTATTGAAATTTGGAAGTGATATAGAACAGGGAAAGGGTTAATCGAAGTGTAACCCTTCATGAGCTATTTGACTGGCATTTGGAAATAGCTTGGATCATGATTAGATGCCGAGTAACTCGATGTCTAATCTGCATTCAAGCTGTTTGACACCCGGTCAATACTTTCCAAAAAGCTTGAACGAATCGGCAGTCAGTAAAAGTTCAGCCGATCAACATTTGAGCTGCCATTAATTTTTCATTATGAGAAGGATTTAATGATACAAGTGACATGTGAAAATATAAATGCATACCCGCTGATTGTGTCAAATTCCTGAGTATCTGCGCGTAAGAATTAATATAGGCCAATCCACAGGGAGGGTTCTCCGTGACCCTTCCTCTCGAAATCCTCATTTACTTATTTTACTATTTGTCATTTTAATCATTTTAATCCTTTTAAAAAAAGTCGTCTGCTTTAATTCTGAATGTAAACGTTTTCTACTCTCTTTTTGCAAACACTATCAATTCAAAATGTGAGATACAGTAAAACCCCTCTAATGCGACCACCTAAAATAGGTATAATTCTGGGTGCTAGAGGCAGGTGGTAGCTTAATGCAGGATAAAAGTAATGCAGAAAGCTTTCTGCATTACTTTTGTCCTGCATTAAGCAACCACCTGCTTATAACAACACCCATATTTATTCATTAAGTGGTCGCATTAGAGGGGTTTTACTGTATTTTATCTGGATGAGAGTAAGTTACTCGAAGTTTCATCTGGACCTAAACTATTAGATACTGTCACGAAAATTGCGTGGAAAGATTGAATGCTGAATTGAAGTCAGATAGTCAGTCGTTACAGCCAGTACAGATTCTGATCTCGTGACTCGTCCTGTTTCTAATTTTGCACTTGCCAATTATAAATGGATATATGTTTAAATTTTAAATGGTATGTGGATCTATGCTTAAACCATTTATTCTCACAGTAAGTAAAATTCGTCCAAATCTTATTTTTGGACCCATTCTCTTTTCATGGTGGTGGCGGTGGTGTTTCTTCAAGTATAGGGCCACGGCACGTATTACTTTAGACAAAATTGTGCGTTGATTGATGAATTAATCCAGACAGTTTCGTTAATAAAAAACTCAACTGAGAGCGGATATTTGTAGTTAGCACACACTTACTACGCGAGAGCCTCTTCACGAGAAAAATGGTATCTGTTTTTTTCCCCATGTAGTTTACAGCCTAAAATGTCTAATAATATTTACAATTATATACATTGTATTCCGAAAGTATTAATTTTACTTTTATATTTTCGCGATTAACAAGGAAGAATTAATCTCTGAAGTATTTTGTGCATTTGTTAAATATTTAGACCTATGTTTTTACGACTTCTCATTAAGTAAACCGCGGTCTGTTACATTTTTACTTACATCGTTTTAGCTAGTTAACAAAGTTTTAAGACACTGTTTACCGATAGTCAAATAGCTTGAATCCTGATGAATCTCCGTACTACCCGGCGTCTAATCTGGATCCAACCCGCTTACAAAGTCCCGCCAGGTGGCGTTAACTCTGACAAGGGTGAAGTGTACTTAACTCTTTCGCCGCCAAATAAATGTCGTCTGCTAAGATTATCGTATGCTTCAGGTTTCAAATTGGAGATATCTTTAATATTTCTTTTTTAAAACATAATTAGAATGTCAAACAGTTTGGATCCTGATGAGACACCGAGTTACTGTGCGTCTCATCTGGATCCAAACTGTTTGCAAAAACCATAACGGTTTCGACTATTGCGGCGACAGAGTTAGACAAAAAACCTAGGTGGGATGTTGATATATATAGAGGCGCCATTGACAAGCTATAGGCGTGCCAGTATTGTATGCGGTAAAGAGCTTGGAGTGTTCCTTACATAAATATCTGTTTACTCAGTCCCAAAAACCTGCCTTGTACAATTAAACGTTCAATATTTCATAAGCGTCTGGTGTAATTGTTGAATATAATTATGTATTAAGAAAATAAAAAAATATTAAATCTTAATATGTCCAATCCTACTGAACAATTTGCGATGTCTTTTGAGAACAGTTTGAATTCAGATGAGACGCCGAGTCACTCGGTGTCTCATCAGGTTCCCAGATGTTAGACATTTGTTCACATATTTTTTTTATGAAATTAAGAGAAAAAATGAACTTTGAAGAATTGCAAGAGACACTATTTTTGCAGACAAAAGTTACTTAATGTTTAAACAGTTAATCTGTACCACGCGCAGGGTGACCAGACTGAATTTTGCAAACATCTTTGACCCAGAAGAGGCGCCGAGTTACTCGGTATCTCATCAGATTCCACGCTGTTGTACACTCTATCAGCGGTCGGTTAAGGCATGAATGAATACATAAATACGGCCCCAGATCAGACTTTAAGCAGACATGTGTTTTTGCAGTATGATAAAGGTTCATTGTAAAATTATTCCATGTGTATATTATAGGTTAATGAAGAACTGGGACAATATATTTAGTATCAAAGCCGGTCTTACAGGCAGGTGGTAGCTTAATGCAGGTTGAAAGTCATGCAGAAAGCTCCTACAGGAGCTTTCTGCATGACTTTCATCCTGTATTAAGCAGCCACCTGCCTAAAGAGACCAAACTTGTTCTTTGATAAAATTCCGATTTAGAGGGGTTCTATTGTATTCTATTTGTATATTACAGGTAAATGAAGACTTGGTGCAATATGGAGAAGGCTGTGGACTTCATCTTGCTGGTTCTCTGTGTTTATTACACACTTCCAATGGTTCAGAGTGATATAATCATCCCTAGCCCAGCTTCAACATTTAACTGTAGAGTGCGGCCGAAAAACAAAGAAGATGTTCAATATCTGAGGGACAGTGTCATGTACATTTTTGACCTGGAAATTTACAACAGTTCAACAAATCCCCTGATAAGCGATGTTAGCAAAGTCTATAAACCCTGGAGGTACTATCGCACAACTTCCGGCCACGGCAAGACCCTGCTAACATTGTCATTCAATTACGATGTGCTTTCAATGAACATACTTACTATAGGAGTTCAAAGGGTTGCACTCAAGCTTGTCGACTCGCCAAGAGGTTGTTTCGGAAATTTGACATCTGATGAACGAGTGAATTTGCTGCGAGAAAAGGTCTTTGATAACTTCAAAAATATCAAACGAAAGAGAAATAAGAGTCCTGGTACCGGTGAAGACCATACTGTTGATGACTTTGATGACAAACCTATTCCAGTGTACGTTTGTACAGAATCGATATATGAGTATCAAGGTTACGCCGAATTCGCTAACAGCTGTTGTGTCAGGGATAGTGAAAATAACATGGTGTGTACGGAGAAGGAGGACAATCTGTGGATTTCCGTGTTGTATGTCTGTATAGCTCTGGTAAAACTGTTACTTTTCATGTTCTGTCCTTTGCTTTTACCTTCCACTATGTACACAGCTTCTTATGTTGCCTCGGAATACGTGGTGAAGCAAACAAAACAACTGAAAATGAAAATATTTGTTAGTGAAGGTGCTACCACTTCGATCCGTTACAAGCATAGACTGACACTGGACGAGATCTCAGATTGGAGACGTTTTCGAGAAAGCATTGAAGATCTCCCAAGGGATGTAATATGTGACGTCAAAGTACCTGATCTCAGGATAAAGGTCAAAGGTAAGAGGATTATTCCAGCACACGAGCCTCCGACAGGGCTACTGAGAACTCTTTATGACAATTTAGTGCGGTGTAAAATCAGGAGTTTGTATCCATTCAAAGAATGTTGTAACAGCAGTGTTTATGCATCCTTAGAACCTTTCATAAAGCACAAGTGCATCTGGGAAGATATGGTGATGACAGTAGTGAAGGTGCTGATGCTGTTGTTGGTTCCATTCCCGTTCTACATACGTGCGTTTATCTATTACAAATTTGAAGAAGAAGAGCTAGATGCTCGAAGACACTACGTAGCCCAACTTGGACTAGAACAGATGTTTAATCCATACAGGATGACCATAATTCAGTACCTTACTCCTACACACGCGCTGTTCATTGCAACATACTCTTGCTATTTTCTGTCTGGTGCTGTCATTGGATTTGCATCGAACTGGGTCAGGGACAAGTTAAAATCCATCGCGAGAGCAGCTTGCCATGACATGCAAAACGTTTCACGAACGAGTGTTCTACAGGTAGTGTTAGGATTTCTATTGTGGCCATTCAAGAAACTAGGCCTTCTGGCTTTGCTGACTTGTCCAGTGTTAAGCATCCTAACTGCGCCAGTCTGGGGGTTTATATTTATTTTATATTGTATACCAACGGTGTATCTGGCATACAGATTGATTTACCACACACGCAAAAAGATGAATATAGGGAATCCTCTTTTTGAAACTGGGATCCCACTCGGTAAAGCGAAGCAAAGGGTACATAAAGTAAAAACAAAGCTAAGGAAAATAGACAAAGGTGTGCACATGGAACGACAAGCTTATCCTGACGAGGACCATCATAGTCCCTGCATGGCGGGGTATGGCCGATTTAACACCTGCCGTAAGTTCCTGATTCAAATACTCGTCAGCTTATTCTGCCTGTTCATTCTCTTCTCCTCGGTCTTCCTTTTCGTGGAATCTTGTGGAGTTATCGTTGAGTGTCTGGCGTTCACGATGATGGGGATAATTGTGAATGCGGGGTCTACACTGCGGTATGTTAGCATGGCTCTGTTGGTAATAGTTTACATGCATAACTGCTACAACAACGTGTATGAGAATTATCTCGACTTCAACTACCACATCGTCAACGAGATCATGGATAGGGTGGATGATTTAAAGAAAATTGCCAGTCTTCCCTCCAGCATGCAAGAAAACGCCGCATTTCAGGTAAAACTTTCAATAGAATGTATGATGTGGATAATAGTTTAGACCCCAAAGCGACTTTGTCAAGAGTTGTTCCCTCTTGCAGGTAATGTCCAAAAATTACAGTATATTTCCAATTAAAAGTACATGGTATTCCTATAGAAGCCGTTTGATCTGGGTCTACTCTGTTTGCAAGGCTATAGAAAGGCGTATTTATTCAGATAACGTTTAAGCATGTATTTCTTGAAGGAGAAACATTAACCCCTTCAACGCTGACTTTACAAAGTATAATAGCCCATCACTTGTTAGCTATAGAGTCCATTCAGTATGAAAGACTTAACCATTTCACCGCCGATGTCGCATAAATGCACTACGACAAATAGTGCAGTTCTAGATCAGACGCCGCCTTTTCAAGGTAAAACCTCTCTATAACGGCCACAAGGCGGCGTCTTATCATGGACTTCACTATTTGTCTCAAACTCTATTTCTATATCTGTGTTTTATTCCTTTATCGTATTTCCTTACTTTACCGAATGATTTAACAAAATTGGATTGCAGACGACAATTAGAAATTTGGCGCCGAAAGGCTTAAATGCGTTAGAGTATGTTGAATGTCAAATAGTGCATACCAGATCAGAGGACTACTCTATGAGTCTTCTGTTCTGGCGGAGTCTACACTGTTTGAAAACGACAGTGCATCTGTATACAACATTCAAACGGACAATATGCGTACGAACTACAGTAAAACCTATCTATAACGGCCACTAAATTGTGTTAATTAGTTGGTATTTAGGGCAGGTGGTTGCTTAAAGCAAGGTGAAAGTGAAACAGAAAGTGAATAGGAGCGTTCTGTTTTACTTTCACCTTGCTTTGAGCAGCCACCTGCCTTTAACACAAAATACTTGATGTAATTTAGTGGCCGTTATAGATAGGTTTTACTGTAATTTAGTGGCCGTTATAGAAAGGTTTTACTGTAGTAACCGGAACAGTTTGCAAAGGATAATTTATGTCATTCCAGATTTTAATTTGATCAAATTGGTATATTGTATACGGTTAAAATGTGAAACTGTTAACTGATTAACCATTTCCTTCATTTAAACGCATTTTAACGTAATTGCAAACAGAGAAGATCCAAATCAGACGTCTCCTGTAGGAGCTGTCTTATCCGGGTATGTTCTGTTTGCTTATGGAAATTATCATAGACCTGACTTCGCCTTCTAGCAATACCCCAAACATCCTGTATTATTGAACAGGGAGAGGGTTTCAGCTCTCTAATTGGTGTCAGCTGAAAGCTCATACATAAAAGTTAGACTACAAAGTGTAAGTTAGACTACAAAGTGTAAGTTAGACTACAAAGTGTACTTAACCCACTTATCAAAAGAGATCGGACAAAACGTGTCACCCCCAGATCAGGCTGATCCAGGGAGATCCATTTGATTAGGGTCTTCATTATTCGCTACTATATCAGTCTAATTTGTAGTTATTATAATGATGCAAAATTGACTTATTTACTTCTACAAACCATTGGAGAGGGAAAATTGAGTGTCCCAATACCTAGAGGAATTAGGGTACCTTTTAGACTGTTATCACATTGGTGACATGCATCTGGAATGTATGCAACATGTAAGTACAGTAAAACCTCTCTATAACGACCACTGAATTGTGTTAATTAGTTGGTATTTAGGACAGGTGACTGCTTAAAGCAAGGTGAAAGTGAAACAGAACGCTCCTATAGGAGCGTTCTGTTTTACTTTCACCTTGCTTTAAGCAGCCATCAGCCTTTAACACAAAATAATTGATGTAATTCAGTGGCCGTTATAGAGAGGTTTTACTGTAACTTGATCTATAAAAGACTTCGAGCACAAGTCACCAATCAACGACATCGGACCGATACACTTGGCAACTGAACCACTACCATACCGGATGCCCGTTTTACTAAAGACCTTACGACTGAACTACTGTCATACATGTACAGGAGCCCGTTTTATTAAAGACCTTACGACTGAACCACTGTCATACAGGAGCCCGTTTTACTAAAGACCTTACGACTGAAATTATTTTAAGTTCTAACGTACTCGTACAACGATCGTATTTGCAATAGTCGTAGGTTAGAGAACTTACGATAATGTCTGTAGTACGAAGCTAAAGTACAGTTGAACTTCAATAACTCGAACTTCAAGGGACCATACTAATAAGTTCGAGATAATAGAAGTTCGAGTCATCCGATTTCCAATCTGAGAATTTCTCAAGGCCACAGCTTAATATAGGTCTAAAGTAATGCTGAAAGCTCGTGTAGGAGCTTTCATCATTACTTAAGACCTGTATTAAGCTGTCATGCGTTTTTTGGTTATCTGTAGCGATAGATTTTAGAGCAATTCTGTTGTTTTAATTTTGAAGGGACTGAACCTTTGTTCGAGTTATCACAAAGTTCGAATTATCCGAGTTCGAGATATCGAAGTTCAACTGTAATTGTCACATGTTATAATTTGTAATAATGTCCGATATATCAATAGTAATAACGGTTGTAACTCAGGACAAGATAAGTCGCACTACCTTTCGTAAAACGGGCACCGGTCTCGAGGTGAGAGCGCAGTCGTAAATTGGCCATTAAATGCTAGGATCGATGTGCGTTTAACCCTTATCATGCTGACTCAATTATCTCTGCCAAAATGATCTGTTGCGTTTTTACTTACGACTGATTCGTACAAGCGTTTGAGAAACTGTTCACAGAGTGTCAAACAGATTAGATCCCGATGAGACGCCGAGTTACGCCGAGTTACTCCGCGTCTCATCAGGATCCAAGCTGTTTGCAAATAGGAGTTATGTTGCGCTTAGCATGCTAAGGGTTAATGCCGTGCGTAACATGTTGTAAAATCTGATTTAGTATACAATCCAGAGTAAAATGTAATAACACCTTTCTTATGGCATATCCAGATACACTTACTGTCACAGTGTTGAGGAAGTTCATGGATGATGAACGAAACTATTTACAGTAAATGAAACTTTCTGGATATGCAATATAAAGGTGTTATTATCCCTTAAGTATATATAAATACACCCTTCTACGCCTCTGTAAACAGGGTATACCCAGATCAGGCGACTTCTGTAGGATCTGTCTTATCAGGGTCTACTCTGTTTGCCTATTGTATAATATAGGCATGGTTCTACAGTTTCTGCTAGTGTCAAATGATCCCGTGCCCAGTTACTGTTATAAAAATAATCTAATTAATATATATATTATCGTTATTTCTGACATGAATATTCGTGCTGTAAAAGGTTATATAGTAAACCCCTTTAAGCGACCACTTAATGAGGGGACATTAATGTTTTTAAAAGCAGGTGGTTGCTTAATGCAGGACGAAAGTTAAGTAGAAAGCTCCTGCAGGAACTTTCTGCATTGCTTTCGTTCTGCATTAAGCTATCACCTGCCTCTATGACTCAGAATTATATCTCATTTTGGTGGTCGCATTAGAGGGGGTTTACTGTAGTTATAAGCAATCCTGGAGAATCTGTGCAACGAACCGATGTAAAATGGATAGCAAAACAGTACAACCTCTCTATAACGACCACTAAATTGTGTAAATTAGTTGGTAATTTGGGCAGGTGGCTGCTTAAAGCAAGGTGAAAGTTAAACAGAACGCTCCTAAAGGAGCGTTTTGCTTTACTTTCACCTTGCTTTAAGCATCCACCTGCCTTTAACACAAAATAATTGATGTAATTAAGGGGTTTTACTGTAACATGTTTGATAGTAACCCTTCTCCTCATATTAACGCTGTTTCCACGCCTTTGCAAACAAATGCTCCCTAGATCACACAGTTCCTGTAGGAGCCTGATCAGAGACTGCTCGCTTTGCTTATGAAATTATAATAGACATGACACTACAGTTTCTACCAGTGCCGAGACCAAAACAGCTGATAAATATGCATGATGTCATTATTTATTGCATGAATATTCAGTAGAGACAGTATTAATCTGTGCGTCTTCTATTATTTACAGTTGAAGTGCGTCGAGGCAGTGGATGAACTTCCGACTACTTTGAATCTAGAAAAACGAGAACCCCAGTGGAAGATCGGACATCTGCTTTTATTTTTTGATTCATTTGACACACCAAGAATTCCACTCAATCTTTTCAAAAAGCTATGCGAAGTAAGAGTTCATGGAGCTCCTGGTCCTGTTTATATCAATCTGCTGAAAGCTACAGGAAAGTTTTCTATAATTGTGGTGTTTTTATTTTTTGTAATGATTGTTGTCATGGCGTTCGGAAGCGCTCATCAGATGTCTTCCACCAATCAGACGCTTGCAACATTGGCGGGTGGTTTTGTTCCTATGTTGCTCAAGAATGTTCTTTCAACTAAAGGACCTAAGCTTAATTTGAAGACTCTCAGCTTTAAAGGCCAAATTGACGAGATTGTTGCCGAGTACAAGCAGAACTGGCCCGTCTATGACTTGGCCGTGGAGCAGTACGATCCAATTGCTGAGGCGGCAGAGAAAGAAAAGGAAAAGGAGAATGAAAAGGAAGGTGAAAAAGGTAGTGGCGCAGACAAGGATAAGTCGCCTGAAAAGGGAAAGGACATTGAGAACAAAGACGAGGCTGTGAAGGAGGTGACAGAGAAGCAAACCGAGGAGACCAATGAAAAGGACCAACAAAATAACAATGGCCGTATGACTATCCAGTCGCAGACCCCATCAATGCTTCAACTACCCTCTCCGTTTAATGATAGTTTGGAAGACGTTAGACCAACGGGTATCGTCAGGGGTCCTCAGTGGCTGAGACGGCTTTCAGTTAATCCAATTGATGATAACTATGCAGATTTGTTCGTAGATATCAGTGAAACTGAGGAACAGGCGCCATGGGAGTGGGCCTTTGGCTCTACCGAATCTATAGGTCAGTCTTCTCTGGTGCTCAATGAGATACAAACTCAGAAGGTAGATCCACGAATGCCATACACACCAAATCCGGCCCTTGCAGAAAATCATAATATCTATCAGGTGTGAAAACGAAATTGATTATTTTCATATGCTTAAGATTTTATTCAATTAGCAGGACAGCATTTACAGTAAAGAAAGGACTTGATGTAACTCATTTTTGCACCAACGAGTTAAATACCACAAGCAAAACAAAAAACGTGTTTTAATTACTATTGGAATTCAATATGTTATACATGTAACTTGTAATGCATGTGCACATGTATATTGACTTTCTAAAGCTGTGCAACCAAAATTATACAACATGATATAGAAATAAGTCAGTCGTGGAATCAAAGGCATTGGCTTCACCTATGGGCATCTGGAATATATAATTATTCATTCAGGGTCCATGCTTATAAAGCTTTTAGTTGAGTCTGAGTTTCGTTCTCAAGCTTTTGATTGGTCAGATTTGAGTTCTCAAGCTTTTGATTGGTCAGATTTGAGCCAAAGGCTCAAATCTGACCAATCAAAAACTTGAGAACAAACTCAGACTCAGCTAAAGGTTTTATAAGCATGGACCCTGACTGCGTAAAACATGTTAACCATTTACTCAATGAATATTCATGTAAGAAATTATATATGAATATTAATCAGCTTACGTTTTATAATAAAGTTAGGTGGTTGTTTAATGCAGGACGGAAGTGATGCAGAAAGTTCCTAAAGGACTTTGGAACTACATGTACCTGCTTTGTAACCCTTCACTCGATGAATATTGATGTAAGAATTAACGACATCATGAAACTTATAAAGATTATTTTGTAATGGCATATAAACACATGTTTTTGGCCATGGCAGAAACTGTAGAATCACATCGATGTAGAATCATATCGATATCATTTTATAAGCAAACAGAGCAGACCTGGGTAAGACGGCTCCTACAGGGGCCATTTGATGTGGGTTGACGCTGTTTGCAAAGGCGAAGAAAGGCGTATTTATGGAGTTAAAGTTTTAATTTCTATGGATTAATCCTTTCCCTCATATACATTTGCAAACAGAGTAGACCCAGATCATATGGCTCCTAGAGGAGCCATCTGATCAGGGTCTGCTCTGTTTGCTAATATAATTTTATAGATCTGTTTCTTTGCTTTCTAAAATGTCTACAATGCTCCACCTTCCATATTTCTTTATAACCACTTTGTTAATGAATATTCAGTAGGTATTGAAAGCTGGCCTAAATACAGAACAGGGAAAGGATTAAGTGATTCTACTGTATGGGTTTATATGAACGGCACATGTATGGCATACATTTTCACGTGTGTGCTTTCCTAAAGGGCGCTACTGATAATGGTATAATGGTTCATTGCTTATATATGACGAGGCATCGCCGATGGTAAATCCTCTACGTCTGTGTCTGTGATAATTATAAATTAAAATATACAGTAAAACCTCTCTATAACGACCACTAAATTACATCAAGTATTTTGTGTTAAAGGCAGGTGGCTACTTAACGCAAGGTGAAAGTAAAACAGAACGCTCCTATAGCAGCTTTCTCCTATACTTTCATCTTGCTTTAAGCAGCCACCTGCCCTAAATACCAATTAATTAATACAATTTAATGGTCGTTATAGAGCAGTTATACTGTACATGTATATTGCTGAACGATAATAGCCACAAAAACGCTTATCAAAGTAAGTGCAGTTCACATTTTCACAATTTCGGACGCAAGTCCAGGTTGTCTCATACAGTAGAACCTATCCTGAGCGACCATTCATTGATGGAACATCGGAATCTTTAAAAAGCAAGAGGTTGCTTAATGTCGGGTAAAAATAATGCAGAAAGTTCCAACAGAAGTTTTCTGTATTACATGTACTTTTAATCTGCATTAGGCTATCAACATATTTAACGGCCCTTTTAAAGGTCTCTTTTTAATTGAAGCTTAAGACAGGCCCCGCTGTACTGTAATATTTGTTAATAATTGCAAATGAATCAATATTCTACATGTACTTCGAAATATTAAGCTGGCGTTGTACGGTCATATAACAACTGTAAAACATCTCTCAACCATATAAACCATGAATATTCATAAAAGAAATGATGACGTCATGAATATTAGATTAATTTTTAAAATGGCATATTTTGCCAAGGCAGAAACTGTAGAATCAGATCTATATTACCGGGTATTTCACAAGCAAACAGAGCAGACCCTGATCAGACGGCTTCTATAGGAGCCGTCTGATATTGGTCTACTCTGCAAAGGCGTAGAAAGGTGTATTTATGGAGCAAACAGTTAAACGGTCATTTAACGAATAAGAATGAGTACCATATCTCTAAAAGCAGGAGGATGCTTGATGTCGAACGGAAGCAATCAACAAAGCTACTGCGGGCTTTCTGCATACCTTTCGCCCTGCAGTAAGCTACAGTCAGCCCCTTTGTCCAAGGATATTACCTCTACATAGAGTTCGCTTTAGAAATGGACTTTATTGTGGTTAACCATCTACTCCATAAATACGCCTATCTACTTTGCTAACAGAGTAGACGGTTTCTATAGGATCTGCTCTGTTTGCTTATTCCATAAATACGCCTTTCTACACCTTTGCTAACAGAGTAGACGGTTTCTATAGGATCTGCTCTGTTTGCTTATTATATAATAGAGATATTATTCTACAGTTTTCGCCATGGTCAAACTTTTCTGTGTCAAAATGCTATTATAATAAATTAATCTATTTAATATTCATGACATATTTCTTACACGAATATTCATGGAGGAAAGAGTTAAAATGGCCATTAAATCAAATTCTTATTTATCGTGACAATGTACTTTGTAATTTTTGAGAGCTCTGCAGTCTGTGAGGCTATTGATTCTTCTTATAAGCCCGGTGGAATTTATTGCTATGGCAAGTAGCATCCGCCCGTTTGTCTTTTCGACTGTCCGTAGGCAAGTGCATCTCCGCTTCACTATTTTACCATGAATTATCCGATTTTTAAATAATTATTAATCATAAAACGCATTATATGTTGCGCACATGAGCCAAGTAGATCTGGTGTGTGTGAAAGTGAAATCAAGATCGGTATTTGTCCATTTGTAATGAATGACAAGATTGGGTTTTTATATATAAAGACATTCGAGGTGAAATGCAAAGCTGGACAGACATTCGTGTTTAAGATATGGAATGTCGTACTGTCATGCCCGGCGAGACATTTAATTTTATACAAAATTATAAACTCAACGCACTAAATTACTCATACTTTATTAATTCTGCTGGTGCCAAATACTTTTCGTCTGCAAACAGTGTTGAGAGCTGTATGTTTAACTCTTTTGGCGCCAAATTTAAAAGTGTCGACTGCAATAATAATTTCATATCAAATATAATTCTAAACTAAATAATAAAGGTATATTAGTAAAACATTACTTTTTAAAAACCTGTATGCTTGGGCTAAAAAATACAGAAAACAGTGAAGTCCCAGGTCAGATGTCGCCTTGAAAAGGCGGCATCTGACCTGGGACTGCACTGTTTTCAATGGTGCCAACAGACGGCATTGGCACCGAAAGAGTTAAGAGTGGACTGTCCTCAAATATCTTCTCAAGCATGTAAGTGGTGTGTTTCTCTAGCATGTAAGTGGTATGTCAGTCAATTTGGATCCTGGTGAGACGCCGAGGTTTTCGGTGTCTCGTCTGGATTATAACTGTTTGCAAATGTAATCACAGATTCAGCCATTAAAGCAAGTCTTGTGAGTCACCGGCGATAATCTGATTTCTTGAACATGTAAACAAATACGTGTATACCATTTATACAGCATTAACTGTTCCAATCCTGCGTTTTCAGAGTGGAATATTGATTCAGTGTTTAATTGTAGAACCTGTCTTAAGCGGCAATAAAAAGAAGTCTATTATGGGTATCTAAGGCAGATAATAGCTTAATGCAGATCAAAAGTAATAGAAACGGCTCATATGGGAGCTTTTTGCATTATTATTGCCCTGTATGAAGCAACCACCTGCTTTTGAAGACTACTATGTTCAATTAATGTCTGTTTAACAAATTCCCTCATATTGACGACTCTGTAAAAGTCACCTTAGAAACCATTGTGATAAATAGAGCATTTGCTCCTATAGGAGCAAATGCTCTATTTATCACAATTGTTTCGAACTACAAAATTCTAAAATTTTCCTTTTCTCTAGTTAATGCTCCTTTTCGGTAGATTTATTTATTTTAAAGAGGTTGGGTTTAAAAATAGCCTATGAGGTAATGGGTTAAGATAGGTTGTACTGTAAATGTATATCTAGAGTTTACTTAGTATACTAGAGAATTTTGAATAACAAACAGTGTAGACCCTGATCAGAGGGAACTTCTTTGAGCCCTCTTATCTTGGTCTACACTGTTTGCAAATGATAGTACGATCCATTTTTAAATGTAAACATACACATAGAGAATACTGAGTAAACTTATTTTATCTATTTTATAATTATTGTTTAACTCTTTACTCGATAGATAAGACACCTTTGCAGAGCACAGATCAAACGCTCTTGTAGGAGCTGTCTATTGAATGTCTGCTCTGTGTGCTTATTGAATTATTTAGATATGATTTTACAGTTTCTTGCGTGTTCACATTCCATAAATAAATATATTTTAACTAATAATCATTATGTCAATATTTTTTTTATTTATTCATTGAGTATGCAGAACAGGCTAACTTTTGAACTTCCGTGGCGATTCAATATATAAGACAAAGTCATACAGTTTTGACCCAGATCAGAGGTCTCCTCCCCCTCATATGACCAATACAGGGGTTTCAGTATCAGATTTGGTCGAGCAGACCATATAAATAGTTTCTATGACGTATATATAATCACATTACGTACATGTATTTTGCTATACGTATACCCCATCACAAATACATTTTAATCACATGTCATATAAGTATCTAAAACATACCTAAAGATAGTTTTCTGACCCAACCAAAAAAATAAAAATCGCGATCACCCCTGCTCTATATAATAAGTTACTTATTGCAAGTACATAGAGCAGGGGTGTTCGCGAAAATTTTACATAATGTATTTGTGATGGAGTTGTTGTTGCTGTTGTTTTTGAGACAGCATGCGAAGGGCAAATGTGATTCGAACAAACAAACAACACAAATAAGAAATGAGTATTGTGTTGAACCATATAAAGGTCTTTCCCGTTATGAACTGAAAATTCACGGTTATCAGTCTGATATCGTATACTATTTGACTTACCGAAATTAACCCTTCGCTTGCTATTCACGTCAACATACCTATCTGTTAATAGTGAAGAACCAGATGAGACAGCTCATGCAGCAGCTGTCTCATCAGGGTCTGCACTATTTACAAGTTGACTGTGCAACGAGTGCACTCCACAGCAGAGATTACACAGCGAAATACGTGTACACAGTGAAGATATATGTAATTATACAACAGGGCATGGGTAAAGAAGGAGAAATGTATTATGAAATTCAGCAAGAACAGTTTTAAGTACCATGCTCATTTTTCTGCACCAAATTACTCTATTTGTCCTCAACAGATGTTATAGATATTTTTCAATTTCTGTCAACAAGGTCACATCGTCCATAAACAGAAATACATACAGTAGAACATCGATTATCCGAAGACTCAAATTTTTAACACATTCCCTCACAGACTATATTTTAGATCCAACCACTTTGAATAAATCTACCAAAAAGGAATATTAACTAGAGAAAAGGAAAACAATAGAATTTTGTAGTTTCAAACCATTGTGATTAATAGAGCATTTGCTCCTATAGGAGAAAATACTCTGTTTATCAGTATGGTTTCAACAGGAGATTTTTACAGAGGCGTAGAAAGGCGTATTTATGGAGGAAAGGGTTAAGACATGCGGCAGCTTAATGCAGGGTGAACGTCATGCAAAAACTCCTCTGGGAGATTTATGTATGACGTACATGTATGACATGTATTAAGCAGACACCTACCTAAAAGGGTAGACATTCTTCTGTATTAAGATATCGAAGCATACCGTGTTAATGTATTCAGTTTTTACCACCGATTTGTATTCAAAGCTTTAGATTCTTAAGTATATTTGCCAGATCATTTATATATAAACAACCAAAATGTATCAAAATAATTAATCTGATAGACATTTTACATATATAAACTTGTTTTATTCGTATAACCCTTTTTTATTTGCCTAGCTAGCACTCCAACGCTATGCTCAATTCCACATATGGACGCGAAAGCCGTTTTCCAACTATATGTTCAACTCCATTTGACGCAAATGTTGTTTGCCTAGCTTAGCATTCCAACTCTATGTTCAGTTCACGATGCGTAGGGTAATGTCGTTTGTCTAGCTAGGCATTCCAACACTGCGTTCAGTTCCATATATGGATGCGAATGTCGCTTGCCTAGCTAGACGTTCCAACTCCTCGTTCGATTCCATATACGGGTGCGAATGTCGTTTGTTTAGCTAGGCATTACAACGTTACGTTCAACATATATGGACGCAAATGTCGTTCGTCTGGCTAGGCATTCCAAATCTACGTCCAATTTCATATATGGATGCGAATGTCGTTTGCCTAACTAGACGTCCAACTAGACGTTCATATTTTCGATTCCAGCTCAGATTGATTTTCCCTATATAAACGCGAAAGTCGATTGTCTAGCAAAAGCAGCCAATCTCAATATTCACACTCATAAATCTGTTTAATGAGTACAAACTGTTAACATATGTCCTGTAGGAATTCGTGAGTTTCGTGGGATCGAAGGGGGTTCGTCTTATTCAAATCATAACTGACTTTGTAATTCAACTGGGTGTGACTTGACGCCTCGTTATCTAACTATAAAGTATACGATGGCAACGAGTTTATTAGCAGAATGTTTCTTATTAATTTGATATGGTTATACGCAGCTTCTGTCAGCTTGCCATCTGGAATATTGTTATCAGGTTGACAGCTTCTGATTGCATCGTCTGCAGAGTTTACAGTAAAACCTCTCTATAGCGACCACTAAATTATGTTAAGTAGTTGGTATTTTGGGCAGTCGGTTGCTTAAAGCAAGGTGCAAGTAAACAGAACGCTCCTATAGAAGCGTTCTGTTTTACTTTCACCTTGCTTTAAGCATGCACCTGTCTTTAACACAAAATACTTGATGTAATTTAGTGGTCGTTACAGAGAGGTTTTACTGTACATTCTTTTCATGTATTTATTACCGAATCGTACTGTATATCTCTTACAGCAGCTAGTTGATTACGTTTTAAATTTTATATAATTGTCCCATCCCTTGGGTTACCATTGTAAATTAATTATTTCCATCAGTCCTTACTAAAATTTGGGGAGCGTCTCTCGCATATACTGCAGCCATATTACTGACTCATAAGCATATCCAAATACAGCAGATCCCCTCTAATGCAACCACCTAGTGAATAAACACACATGTCTTTATAAGCAGGTGGTTGCTTAATGCAGGACGAAAGTTATACAGAAAGTTTTTAAAGGACCTTTCTGCATAACTTTCGTCCTGCATCAAGCTACCACCTGCCTCTGCCACTGTGAATTATGCCCCTTTTTGTTGGTCGCATTAGAGGGATTTTACTGTACAATTAGGAACACGTGTTCTGTTTATTATTCTGTTAGTTACTGTCATGTGTATTGGCGTACATGTTATACGTCAACTGGCGTCAGCGTAGACAGGATATGCACAGTTTGCCCTAGCTGTCACGAAGGGTTTCCATGTATTCCAAACCCAGAACAGAGGACCCCAAGATGAGCATTCTTATCAGGGTATGCACTGGTTGTCACATTGAGGATGTACATTGGTGCACATATTTCTTGTAAACAGACAACAGGACATGCTTAAACTGTACCATATAACAGACAACAGGACATGCTTAAACTGTACCATATAACAGACAACAGGACATGCTTAAACTGTACCAAATAACGAAAATACAACGACATGGTTAAAATGTTCTCATTAGATAAAGAAATTCCAGAATTCAGTAATTTGAAACAACCCGCGATACATCTTTCACATAACATGCCTATTAATATAAAGTACATATGGGTGATATTTTGTTAGTATTATTATAAATGTATACCGTTACGAATGTGTGCAAATTTGTATATTTCAATAAATGAGCGTTGATATATAATTGTGTATTGCATAGTTATGTTTTGTTTTGATGTCCCTGAATGTTGGTCACAGACAATAGGGTCAGAGGTTATAAAACTTCTTAGGCTTAGTCTAAATCCATTCTCAGGTATCTGATTGGTCAGAATTTGAATAAGCTCAAAAACGATCAATCATATGTTTGAGAATGACCCCAGACTCAAGCAAAGTTTTATAACATCGGAACCGGTTCTATCTAGAGTGTCATATTATCATTGACAAGGAATGACAACTATTGACACCTAATCCCAAATTCTAGCTTTGTTCAGTCTTGCCACACCTTATCATAATTTATCGTTGGTAAAACTTTAATATTGGCACTTATCAAATAAGATACAAGTCTGTATAGAACTGGTATATGTGACTGAGTGCCACTAGCACTCAGTCACATATACCAATCCTATCCAGAGTTGCCGTATCTTATCATAATATCAGTTGTAATGAACGACAGCTTCTGGAACTCATGTCAGGGATGCCAGTTTTACACAGAGATGTATCTTGTAATCATATACATGGTAAGGAACGACACATCTGGATACTCGGACCAATGATACATTTTACCCAGAGTTGTATCTTATAATATCAATGTTAAGGTACGACAAATCTGGACACTCTGGTCACAGACACTAGTTCTATATATTGGTATCACTCCTTTCTACCTCGATCAGCGCGTATTAAATTAAAATTCATTACAAATAACTATGTTTTGGCCAAGCTATTTGTATTTGTATATTTCAATAAATTTTTAATCCAAGTGCAAAACAAGTAAGCGGTGCAAATGCAACATCATTTCAAAGAGACATAGCCAGAAGATCAGATAAGATGCGTAAATTAAAACATTTTCAAGAATACACGTAACACCGTTGTTTCTCCTTTATTTCTCCAACAAACCCTATGTTATGACCAGTCTTTAGAATCGTCTCTTCCTTATTGCGTATGCGCACCATAATAATTAAATTAATATTCAAAATGGATGGAGTCTCAAATGAATGGGCATGATGTTTAGATATCATTTGTACAAACACGGGTGTATAATAAATCTCATACAAAACACTGTATGCTCAGTGTGCAATCTCAACTATCATATTATACAAACGAGGTTGCTAACACTTTCAAAGCTGACATGTTTTGATTTCCAGGCATTGTGTTAACCCTTTCCCTGTTCTATTTTTATTACAAATTTCAATACCTCCTATATATCTATGGTCAAATTTGTTATAATGACGCATGGAGGATGGAACATTGTAGCCATTTTAGCAAGTATAGGAACAGATCTATCAAATTTTACTAGCAAACAGAGCAGACCCTGATCAGACGGCTCCTCTAGGAGCCGTCTGATCTGGGTTATCTCTGTTTGCAAATGCGCTGAAACACGTTTGTATGAGGGAAAGGGTTAAAGTGTAACATGACTCACAATGCAGGCCCTGGTGAGAGGGCGCCTCTAGGATCCCTTTCATCTGGGTCTACAGTGTGTGAAAAGGAAATTAGCGACTCGTTTCCCTCAGTGGAGGGGTTAAACTGTAAATTTGCGTCAAATCGATTTGAAAACTTATTTAAATAAGTAACACGATTTCTTGAAACTTTTGAACTCAAATAGTTGAGCATTGATATGTAATCAATCTTTAGACTTTGCAAACGGTAGAAATACATCAACTTATTCTGCGAACATATGAGACAAACAGAACAGAACCTCATCAGACGCATTGTTTTAATCACGAGTCACTAATGCATTTTGCAAACAATATAGACCCAGATGAGAGGGTTCCTAGAGGAGTCTTATCATCGGGGTCTGCCCTGTTTGTCATATTATACTTTTTTTTGAAAATCCCTAAACATTCACCATAAGCTTGACCTGTTTGAATTTTGGAATAGTCCATTTGAAAGTTCACCATTGTAAAGGCTGAACGCGGATCTTGTTCTACATCTTTTGCAAATCCTACATGCCAGGCACCATGCAGATGAGCTCATTTTGAACATATGTGGGTCCATAATTATGAGATTGTATACATACATGTTCAGAACTTCAGAAACACTACTCCGTATAGCAGAACTAGCCCATTTCGAATATTTTGAAGTCATTTTGGTTAGATGCACTACTCCGCATAGCAGAGCTAGCTAATTTTTAAAAATAGTTAACACATTTCAGCTTGGTTCTCGTTGTGAAAAGTTAAAAATAATTCTGACCGTACATGCATAGTATTTCTATGTTCAGACGCATTACGCAATGATAGTAATAGCGGATACAGTCACCGCCTGTTTGTCTAAACGGGTAATTTGTGTTCATTTAATGTTAACCCTTTACGTGACCAATATTGGCATCATGAAACTAATTAGATAAATATTATAACGGCATATGAACATAGGGTTTCTGGACATGGCAGAAACTATAGTTTCAGGTCTACTGAAGTTCATAAGCGAACAGAGCAGACCCTGGCCAGATGGCTCGTATAGGAACCATTTGGTCTTGGTTTACCCTGTTTACAAAGGCGTCAAAAGGTGTCAATATCAGAGAAAAGGTTAACAATTATAATTCTAGGCACACTCTAACGGGCATTTGCAAATAACTTCGATGCAGATGAAACACCTAGTAACTCAGCATCTAATCCAAACAGTTTTACACTCGGTCAGTAGATTCGCAAAAAACTTAACCCATTTGCTCCCAGTGGATTCTTCCATGCCTATATATTGGATTAGTCTATCTTTTATGTAAGAGATGTCTGGTCTAAATTTCATTTTTGTTTTGTTTTATATTGAATTTCCTATCAGCAAACAGTGTAGACTCTGACCAGACGCCGCTTATGCGGCGTCTGATCAGAGTCTACAATGTTTGCCTACGTCCAATACATGGGATCGTGGGAACAAATAGGTTAAACATACTGGAAGAAGGATACAATGATACAGATCTATATGAGTTTGAGCAGGCATAAACCATTTAACTGACAGAGAGTGTTTGCTAAGTGAGTTATCATCGTCTGAAATATTCTTGACGTCATTATTTCTTACATGAATATACATGAGGTCCAGAAAAAACATTTTCAAGAATAACTTCTTTATTACTCCATCAAATCCTATGTTGTCTTCGAGACGATTCTAACGAGAGGTCACAACATAGGGTTTGGTGTAGAAATGACGATTTTAGTATTTGAGTACGCACCTTTAGCTGTTGCTTTGTTCAGGATGTTACGGGTTGATTGTTTTCAGCACGATAAAGGTCAATTTACAACCACTGCCATGCTTGTATTACTCTTTTGTCGATTCACAAAGAAGATAAAGCAGCACACTGGGCGTGAAAATAGGGCATACGATGCACCCCATGAAATCAAGGCGTTCGGGAACTTTCTAATGTCATCCTATTGTCCGCACATAAATCATATCAATAAACACTTAACCTGTTTTAAACAGTAAAATGTAAATTATGATATGTAAAAAGAGACGTATTCCATTCTTTTTAGTGTATCTATTTTTTTCGTTGAACTAATCAGGGTAAAATTGACGAGACGCTGAGGCTGCAGACATCTCTTTATTCAATAATGCAAGCTTTTAAATTGTCCTATATCATACAAAAGATTTAATGACAAGTTAAATAATTTTGAAAACTCGACGAAAATATGCAATATAATATGATAGGCATCGCTAAGCCATTCAGTGCTTGCATTGAATGTCTGCTGGACATTTCTGTCTGCTTCAAGTTTTTAGAGAGTGCGTATGTTCAATTCATTTATAAAATATAAAGAGGGTGTCAAACAGTTTGGACCCTGGGGAAACACCGAGTTACACAGCGTCTCATCTGGTGAAACACCGAGTTACACAGCGTCTCATCTGTGAAACACCGAGTTACTCAGCGTCTCATCTGTGAAACACCGAGTTACACAGCGTCTCATCTGTGAAACACCGAGTTACTCAGCGTCTCATCTGTGAAACACCGAGTTACACAGCGTCTCATCAGTGAAACACCGAGTTACATAACGTCTCATCTGTGAAACACCGAGTTACTCAGCGTCTCATCTGTGAAACACCGAGTTACTCAGCGTCTCATCTGTGAAACACCGAGTTACACAACGTCTCATCTGGATCCAGCTGTTTGCATATGATATCACAGACCAGGGTTAATAGCACTGAAGGGATTAAGCGTAACACAGTGGAATGCAATTATTTTCAGTCTATCTTGAAAAATAAGTTATAGCATTCATAACATATCTATAGGAAATACAAATGTAGGCCCTATGATGTTTAGTTAAAATAGTACTTGATGAGACGTCGAGCATTACCACTACACAAACAGCACCATTGCATAACATACAACGAGCATTACCACTACATAACATACGACAAGCATTACCACTACATAACTTACAACGAGCATTACCACTGTATAACATACAACGAGCATTACCACTACATAACATACAGCGAGCATAACCACTACACAAATATACAACGTGCATTACCACTGGATAACATACAACGAGCATTACAACGACATAACATACAACGAGCATTACTACTGCATAACATACAACGAGCATTACCACTACATATCATACAACGAGCATTATCACTGCATAAAATACAGCGAGTATTACCACTGCATAACATACAACGAGCATTACAACGACATAACATACAACGAGCATTATCACTGTATAACATACAGCGAGCATTACCACTGCATAACATACAACGAGCATTACCACTGCATAACATACAGCGAGCATTACCACTGCATAACATACAACGAGCATTACAACGACTTAACATACAACTAGCATTACCACTGCATAATATACAGCAAGCATAACCACTGTTTAACATATAACGAGCATTGCAACTACATAACATATAACGAGTATTACAACTACATAATATACAACGAGCATTACAACGACATGACATACAACAAGCATTACATTGACATAACATACAACTTGCATTACCACTGCATAACATACAGCGAACATAACCACTGCACAATATACAACAAGCATAACCACTGCATAAACATACAATATGCATAACCACTACACAAATATACAACGTGCATTATCACTGCATAACATACAACGAGCATTACCACTGCATAATATACAACAAGCATTACCACTGCATAATATACGACGAGTATGACCACTGCATAACATACAACGAGTAATACAACGACATAACACACAACGAGCATTACAACGACATAACAGGTAACGAGCATTAAAACTACATAACATATAAAGAGCATTACAACTACATAACATACAACGAGCATTACAATGACATATAACATACAACAAGCATTACAACGACATAAAATACAACGAGCATTACAAATACATAACATACAACGAGTATTACAACGACATAACAGGCAACGATCATTACCACTGCATACTATACATCAGCATAACCACTATATAACATATAACGAGCATTACAACGACATAAAACATACAACGAGCATTACAATGACATAAAAACATACAACGAGCATTACAACGACATAACATACAACGAGCAATACAACGAAATAACATTACAGCGAGCATTAAAACTACATAACATACAACGAGCATTACAACGACATAACATACAACGAGCATTACAACTACATAACATACTACATAACATACAACGACGATAACCTTTGCATAACATACACTGAGTATTGCCACAACCTAAACATACAATGTGAAAAAAACACTACACAAATATTCAACGTGCATTACCACTGCGTAACATACAATCAGCATAACACAAAACGACGTAACAACGAGCATAATGCACCAAGCAGAACCACTGTATAAACATACAACGAGCATTGCAACTGCATGACATACTAGAAGAATCACTGCATACATAGACTTGTTAAGAATGCGGATTTAGATAAGAGTTAGATATGGAGGCGACAGATTGCCAGCTGGGCATACTAACAGGCAGATAGTCATTCAGTCAGACAAAACGACAGACTCGCAAAAGGACAACCAGACAGGAAGATAGATTGGTAGGCTGACTGACAGACAATCAGACAGACAGGCAAGCAGGTGGGTAGGCGAGACTGAAAGATAAGCAGGCAAACGAACAAAGTCAGTCAGACAAATGACGAGAGTGAGTTAATATGTTGGTTTTAATGGCACTACGACACAAAACATGCCATAGGACGTATTTAAGATATTATCAGTAATAATATAACGTTTCCTGGCACTCATCACTTTCCGCCAAGTTTCGTCGAGGAAATCGGGAATTTCCGTTGATTGTTTAAAATGAAATCGCTATAGTGCTTAGCACCATATACACTGTACTACACACGTTAACAAATTCTATTGCAGACACAATGCTGTTGTATTGTTGCTGTTGATTATAATGATGATGATTGTTTTAGCCTTGTGTTACAATGTCTTGCACGGGATAAGAATGAATGCATGACCTACTCACAAATTAGCGATCACTTTGTAGTGGCATATTTATTTTTTAATTTTGAAGCAATATATGTACTGTGTAACAGTAAAACCTCTCTAATTCGAATACTCAAATAGGTACATTATCATGTTCGGTTTCTAAAGCAGGTGGTAGCTTAATTCAGAATGACATTCATACAGACACCTCCACTGGGAGGTCTTTTTGTATAACCTTAGCATTAAGCTGCCGCAGAATTTAACCCTTGTAACGCTGAATTTTCAAATGGACTATTCCAAAATTCAAACAGACCCAGCCTATGGTGTATATTTAGGGTTTTTCTAAAGAAAAGTGCAACATAACTCTAGGAGCCCTCTCATCTGGATCATCTACACTGTTATAAAGGGCACCAGTCCCTTACAATAAGGGTTAAAATATTTTTTCTATACTAGAAAAATGTACTAAATAATGCAGTACAATGTTAAGCTACACTAAATATGTCATATAGTGTCAACTGATGATGAGGAGGAGGAGGATGGGGACGAGAAGAAAGAGGAGGATTACAACAAGAAGAATTTGGCTTAGCTTACGTGATACATAATAAAACATAGGATCACATAGAACCACCCTCCCGTACATCCCTTTATTTGTTGACAGTGACGATAAAGTCCAGCAGCGACATCGTGGCTTGTAATGAACTGGATGTTGCAGAATAGCTCAATTACAGTTGAAGTGATGGTGTAACATCTGACCCTTCTTCAGCATACAATAGTTTTAGCAGTATTTTATCCACAGCTTGAAAACGGTGTCAACTTCCATCTACACTTTTCTTTACCGATAAAGACGTGCACAGTTCTGGGTCCATGCTTATAAAACTTTTAGTTGAGTTCGTCCCCAAGCTTTTGATGATTGGTCAGATTTGAGTTCTCAAGCTTTTGATTGGTCAGATTTGAGCCAAAGATTTGAGCCAAAGGATCAAATCTATCTGACCAATCAAAAACTTTAGAACGAACTCAGACTTAACTAAAAGTTTTATAAGCATGGACCCTGATGAGAGGTCGAATTAATGTTATCACACCTACATGAAAAATCAGTAAGAGGGGTAACTCTATTTAGTTGCAATACTTCCACCACTACAGTTGTCGCTCTTATAATATCTACTGAGTCCTAGTAAAGTTTAGCAGGCAACTTTTATTCCAGATGTATGCTGGTCCATATCGAGTTCAATAGACAATATTTACATTCGCCCTGCAACGTCCTTATATAACCTTATTCTAAAAAGAAAGTTGCATTTTCCCATGAACGTTAATTTCAAAACAATCCGTTGAAATATAAGAAATACAATGGAATATAAATATAAGAAATAAATGACGTGCTCCCGGTGTTCATGAGGTTATGCAACGCATAGCTTTACGAGCAAAGATTCACATGAAGCCCTTCGGGCGTCAATAACTTTGCTTGTGAAGCTATGCGTTGCATAACCTCATGAACACCGGGAGTACGTCATTCATTTCTTAAATGTAACTTCATACTACATATACCTGCATAACCATCGACATGTTAACTCTTTCTCTTTCCTTCGTATAAACGTTTTTCAAGGCATTTTCAAACAGAGTAGACCCAAATCAGACGGCTCCAATATATGCCGTCTGATCAGGGTCTGCTCTGTTTGCTAATGAAATTTGATAGACTTGTTTGTTCTCTTTCTAAAATGGCTACAATATTCTACCTTCCATAATTGTTGATTATGAGTGTTTTGTCCATGAATATTCAGTAGGTATTGAAAACACAGACGCCGGGTGTATGGCAATGACAACACAGACGCCAGAGTTATGACAATGTCAACACAAACGCCAGAGTTATGAAAATGGCAACATAGACGCCGGGTGTATGACAATGACAACACAGGCGCCATATTTATGAAATAGCTCATATTTGTTTCTTTGAAAAACAAATGATCTTAAAAACAAAAGTAGGGTGCACTTTTGCATATAACCACCATTGTTCTTGTGAAGTTTCATTAAGATCGAACTATTACTTACAGAGAAAGCAAATAAAGCAGAACTTGATCAGAAAGCTCCTACAGGATATATCTGATTTGTCTACTCTGTTTGCATACTGGTTAAAATGCATTCTCATTAGGAAAAGGGTTAAAGTTCAACAAAAGTGATGGAGAAGCATCTTCTGTGAGTCCTGGATTAAGCCACCACAAGTCTTAAAGACTAACTGTTCATTTTTTAATCCTCCAATGTCTGTATATGTATATGTATATGTTTCATTAATCTTCTACCTCATAGTGACGCATTTTGTCACCTTTACAAACAAGGTAGTCCAAGACTAGACGGAACATGTACAACCCGTCTGCTCAATGTGTCCTCCAATATAAAACCAGTTAATAAATATTCATATAGTGAGCAAGTTTGATAGAAATTGGACCAATCTTTCAGAAGATATGTCACAGAAATAATCAGTTAACCAGATGGTATCATCATCAATAAATATGTGCAGAATATGCCAACCACAGAACCCATGTGAGGTAATTGGATATCAAGTACACTGAGCAAGTTTGTTGAAAATTGGACAATTCTTTGAGGAGATATTGCACGGAAACCAATCGGCTAATCAGAGTGCAGCAGCCTAAGTGAAAATACATGTAATTTAAAACCAGAAATGGTGTCAAAGCCACCTGATGCTCGCCTTTTTAAAAGTTAAGTCTAAAACGTGTCATATTGAACAAAAAATTCGTTCAATTTCCAATTTAAACTTAATTGCATCAATATTAGAACCAAAATGCAACCAACTACCAATATTTTCAGCAACTTAAGTTAAAAATATTATTAAACAAGAAATATATATTCCAGATATGGAAGCCCTATGCCTATTGGTTTCAAAGTAATAGGCAGTAAAAGATTTTTGCAAAAGTAGGTTAAAGGTGAAGGTCAGGTCATACCAAGTATAGACGCCCTTTGCCCATACATACCAAGATACATACCAAGTATGGAAGCCCTGGGCCTATTGGTTCCAATGTTGTATGCACTTAAAGACTTGCCAAAATAGGTCAAAGGTTGTAGTCAAGGTCAGAAGGGCAAATTTTGTTGACATGGTCATACCAAGTATGAAAACCCTAGGTCTATTGGTTCCAATGTTATAGGCAAATACAGATTTTTGCAAAAGTATGTCAAGGTCATATGGTAAAAATCATTGGTATGTTTGAAAAAGTTATAAGACAGAAAAGATGGATACCAGGTATGGAAGTATATGATTTAAATACTTTTGCAAAAGTGTGTCAAAGGTCAATGTCAAAGTCAGAAAGGCGAACATGTTGGCATGGTCATACCAAGTATGGAAGCTCTAGGCCTATTGGTTGCAATGGTATAGGCATTTGATTTTTTTTGCAAAAGTAGGTCAAAGATCAAGGTCAACTGGTAAAAACAATGGTACGGTTGGAAAAGTCTTAAGACAAGAAAGTTGCATTACAAGTATAGAAGTCCTTGACCTACTGGTTCAAATTTTATATGCATTTAAAGAATTTTGCAAAAGTAGGTCAAAGCAAAATGGCAAAAACAATAATATTGTTGGAAAGATCTGAGCACAAAAAAGTTGCATACCAAGTATGGAAGCCCTTGGTCCATTGGTTTATATGTTATAGTCATTTATTTTGCAAAAGTAGGTAAAAGGTCAAGGTCAGAAGGGCAAAACAATGCTGGCATGTTCATAAAATAGTATGGAAGCCCATGGCATATTGATGCCAATAATATAGACATTTAAAGCTTTTTGCAAAAGTAGGTCAACAGTCTAGTCAAGGTCAGAAAGGAAATAATGATAATGTTGGAAAGGTCTTGACACAAGAATGGTGCATATCAATTATGAAAGTCCTAGGTCTGTTTGTTCAAATGTTATAGGCATTTAAAGATTTTTGCAAAAGTAGGTTAAAGGTCAAGGTCAGAAGGGCAAAAATGTTTGCATGGTCATACTAAGTATGGAAGCCCTATGCCTATTGGTTCGATTAATATAGGCATACCAAGTACACTCAGCAAGTTTAGTGAAAATTGGACCATTCCTTGAGGAGATATTGCACGGAAACCAATCAGCTAATCAGATTGCAGCAGTCTAAGTGAAAATGCCCATCATTTTCCGTAAAATGCATGGAAATTGCCCAACACAGAACCCATGCGAAGTATTTGGATATCAAGTACACTCAGCAAGTTTGGTGAAAATTGGACCATTCCTTGAGGAGATATTGCGCGGAAACCAATTGGCTAATCAGATTGCAGCAGCCGAAGTTAAAATGCCTGTCATTTACCAAATAATGCGTGGAAATTGCCGAACACAGAACCGATGCGAGGTATTTTGATATCAAGCACACTGAGCAAGTTTGGTAAAAATTGTACCATTCCTGGAGGAGATATTGCACGGAAACCAATTGGCTAATCAGATCGCAGCAGCCTAAGTTAAAATGCCCGTAATTTACACAAATAAATGCGCGGAAATTGCCAAACACAGAACCCATGCGAGGCACTTCGATATCAAGTACACTGAGCAAGATTGGTGAAAACTGGACCATTCCTTAAGGAGATACTGTGCGGACACCAAAAACGGACAGACGGATGGACGGACAGGCTGATTACTATAGGGCATCCGCATCATTTTCATGCGGGGCCCTAACAAGAGCTGTCACAGTCATGTGACAAATGCCCCCAAAGGATATGACCGACCGACACTATAGCCTGTGCCATATGTATGCCCGTGTATGCATTCTGTATGTGAAGCCTATTTGTAATAAACTATTTCAAAAGTGTTTTATGCAAAACAATATTTAAGTCCGAAACCTCAATCAAACAAGCATGAATAAATATATTTTCATGTATGTAGGTGTTACAGAGTGGACTCGACAAATGTCCCAATTTTTAATTTCGACCCCTGATTGTGATTTTGACCCTTGAGATAGGAACCTGGTTCTTTTTCGCAATACATCGGCTCAAGCTGGTGAACATTTGTACTAGGTTATTTTGATATCCAGTCATGTATGCAGAGCGCACACAGCAAAATGTCCCCATTTTTGAATGTTGACCCCTGAATGTGACCTTGACCTTTGAGATAGCAACCTGCTTCTTTTTCGCGACACATTGTTATAGAGAAACCGCACAAAGTAAAATCGAACAGACGGACAGACAAACGGACGGAAGCCGCCCACAAAAACAATATACATGTATCTCCCCAATATACTGGGGGAGACATACTTATCAATTAGTATTGTGCTTTCTGCAGAAAGCATTTATCAGTAGACTTAATGTAAATTAAGTAAATAGAAAAAAAAAAGCAAAAAATAAATCAAAGGCCTGAATGGCCATAATGGCGTTCAGGTTTGATATGGATGTTATGTGTGTGTGTGTGTGGGGGGGGGGGGGGGGGGATTGATGTACACGTTAATAACAATAACGTCTTGGAATTGATAACAGTATTAATAACAACACATTTTTGTGAAACACTATGCCCCTGATTGTGACAAATATAAATTTGACCCGTAATGTGACATTTAACTGTAATATAACCTTGAATTTAATAAGCCCCCCCCCCCCCCCAAAAAAAAAAAATAAAAAAAAAATGTTCGCCTCTGTAAGTTGCATAGACATGCCAGGTTTGAAGTATTATGTGCAATGGCTACAACGTTATTGCCAACATTAAAGTTTGAGCCAAGCCAACAAACCAACAAAGTCAGCCCCACCCCCTTGATTCTTGATTGGGGGCATAAAAATATGACAGACTGAAACAAAAGGAGCCATCTCATGATCTGCTGTTTATATATTGACATGCTTCTAGTTTCTACTATGGCAAAATAATATCTTAATTATATTCATGATGTCATTATTTCTTATATGAATATTCATGAAGTAAAGGGTCAATTAATGCTTTCATGTCCTAAGCTGATGCAAAAACTGAAGCACAACATCAAAATGATACAAAGGCTACCTATAATCCTACATTTTTTGTTCAACTTATTCTTACACATAACATTTATTTTTCCATGTTCAGCACTCGTTTATTTTGAATAAATGTAGTCTGCTTACAAAGTTGAAGGTAGACTGTTTTTATTTTTAATTACTAAGTAGATACATACATGTACATACAAATACGGTAGTTGTTTGGAACCTGATGAAACTCAAATTCAGAACTACAGTCAGAAGTAGAGTTGTAAGCTGGGAAAGACATTTCAACAAATTGCTACCTACTTTCGCTTTTACAAGACACAAACGTCTTGAGCAGACTCGGCGGTTACACGATACATAGAAGAGACAGTTGTTTTTGACACTGGAATATAATTTGATTGAATATGTGTTGAAAACCTTCTATGGATAATACTTACTTTGATAAGCCGATAGAACCCCGTGTTTTTACGGTTTTACTTCTTGTAAGACTTAGACTTGTGTTGAGGTTGGGTGCCATAGTCAAAACACGCTGTTCGATGCGTGATAAATGTGTATATGGGATTTCTTTGACCTTGTCCTTTATGAAACTTCCTTTTTCTAATTTTGAGTACGGGTCAAACGGAAATGACCGAATGCGATGCAAAAGGCAGTTTGATTGGCTGAAGATGTAGGTCTATATGCTAATCAGTTACGAATGTGTAAATGCAATCGGAAACCTCGGCTATATTCCTTCTGCTTTAGAATGCCAAGGTGTTGCGAAAACTACGGCAAAATATTCGTTCGCTTCTTCTTCTTCCGATTAAAGTACAGGGCCCACTCTGGAGCATCGACGTACTTGGAGTTTATTAAAATTCAAGACTTTTAAAAAAGTTTATCTTTGTGTAGATTAGTAGTAATTATCTCACACAGCGAATTATTATTAAATACATGAAGAGTAAACAAATACATGAACATTTTACAACCAAACTAGATCTAGTGCAGACTTGAAGAAAACTATTTTGTCTTGCGCATGTTCACTAGACAAGTGAACTCTTTGCCGTAAAGAGACCGACTAGTATATGGCGTTGCGAACGCCATAAAAATGAACAAAAAAAGCAAAATGCATCCATCAATTAGCTAATGACACTTTTTTTTAGCAATCTTCACAAATCGTTCAGCAATTACCAAGAAGCATTATCAATGAGAATTAGCCATACAGTATTCAATAGGAAACATTAATCCTTTAAGAGCAGGAAAATAGTCACAAGTGTCCATTGCAATAAGTGGAGACCCAAATGAGAGGGCTCCTATAGGCACCCTCTCATCAGGGTCTCTGAACAGTTTGTTGTTACACTTTTTTGAAACAAATCCTGAACATTCATGGTAAGCCATCAGCATTGAAAGGGTTAAAGTTTAAGCACTGGTTTTCATCAGTCTTCGGATGGGATAGCATCTTGTTTTCTTGGGTGAATGTTCTTCACGTGTATTAGAAACAATGTAGAACCAAATTTTGTTTTCTTCTCAATATATATTCAACCTTACTATTGTTAGGAGCTTTAACCCTTTACTCAATAAATATTCCTTTCCACGTTGCAAACAAATTAGAGCCAGATCAAACAGCTCAAATAGGAGCCATGTGATCAGGGTCTGCTCTGTTTGCTTATGGAATTAAATAGATCTGATTCTGCAGTTTTTGCTTTGACAAACTTTTCATGTGTCAATGTCAACTTAAAAAATCAATTAATAACCTACCAGTATTTCTTACATGAATATGCATGGAGTAAACAGTTAACACATTATCCCCTAGTGACGCATTTGTGCGCATCTATAGAAGTCACTTTATGAATCCATTGTGATAAATAGAGCATTTGCTCCTGTAGGAGCAAATACTCTATTTATCACAATGGGTTCAAACTACAAAATTCTAATGTTTTCCTTTCCTCTAGTTAATGCTCCTTTTCGGTAGATACATTCAAAGAGGTTGGGTCTAAAAATAGCCTATGCGGTAATGAGTTAATATAATCCTTTCCCTCATTTTAACACTTCTTCACGCACTTGAAAACCGAGTATATCCAGATCAGATAGCTCCTGTGGGAGCCGTCTGATCTGGGTCTGCTTGTTTGCTTATTGAATCATATAAATCTGATTCCATATGTTCTGCCACGCCTAAAAACAATTGTGAGTGAATACCATTATACAAAATTAAACAAATAAATATCCATGACATCATCGTTTCTCACATGAATATTCAACTGAGAAAGGATTATGTTACACCTACAAGATAAATTATATTCTAATATCATAAATAACAGGTATGGGTATGTTGGCGATAAAACAGAACAATACATATTATAATGATAGCTTTATTGAAGATAACACATCTAGATAAAGTCCCATTTTATTTTTACATTAATCAATTTCCCGCGAGCATTTAAAAGTCATCTGGCTAAACATGTTGTTTGTATAGGAAATACCATTTTAGTTGCTCAGAAACAACACTGGATAATATTGTGGCACAAGCAAAAACATTTTTTGAATTGATTGATTAGTGCAACCAATCAACAAAACATAAACTAGAACCGAAAAAAATACAGTAGAACCCCTCTAAACCGGAATTTTATTCAGGACCACGTCAGGTCTTTTTGTGCAGGTGACTCCTTAATGCATGGTGAAAGTCATGCAGAAAGCTCCTTTGGGAGCTTTCTGCATGACTTTCAACCTGCATTAAGCTGTGACCTGTCTAAAAGACTGGTTTTGAGACCAAATTCAATGTCTGGTTTAGAGGAGTTTTACTCTACACATAAAATAGCATTTCTTTCTATGAATGATGAAGAGAATGACTTGGTTCCACTGATCCAGACTGCAATGTGTCAGTATTAATAAACTTTCACCGAAAGAGCAATATTCAACATTTATATATTCATTAAGCTTGGGGACGTAATGAACGGCTATGTTTTCCTTGATCTCAACTAGTTTCCATTTTCCCCACGTGTCTTGGGTTAAACAGACTATGCATCTCAATTTTGGATCACTGTCTCTTTTGTTCTTTTCTATTCTCTTTCGGTATCAGCTTTGAATAAAGAACCTGCCATGTTAATATTTTTCACAGCTTTTTACTCTCCATTTTTTATTTTCTGGAGCACAGAAGTCATGTGATGATCATGTTACAATAGCTCATTTGCATATAGTGGAAGGTCTGTCAAACTACCAATTCTGGTGGTGTGGTAATTTGGTAAATCCCATTAATTTCTTCAGAATGAAACATTTTCAGAGCATTGAGACTTCATCGCTAGTGGTTTGAAAGCATATTTAGAAAAAATATGATCTTTTCAAATTTCCGAAAGGAAAATAACTGCTAGAATACAATGGGACTTTATCCAAGATTGAATTATTTAACTCTTTCCCTGTTCAATGTTTATGAAAGAAATAACGATATCATGAATATTTACTAGATTAACTTTTATAACGTAAACTTTTCGAGGATTTTTTTTGCTTAACAAAAACTTTAGAATCAGATTTATATCATGTCAAAAGCAAATAGAGCAGACCCTGATCAGAGAGCCTCCTACAGAAGCCATCTGATCTGGGTCTACTCTGTTTACAAATGCGTGAAAAGGCGTTTATCTGAGGGAAAGAGCTATGATCAAAATCACAGATTCTGCTTTCCTAAGCACATGTATGCCGAGCACTTATATGCTAGTGTACATGTATATACAAGAACAACCACATCTAAAATTATCGATACTTATGTCAAATCATAATTTATTACATGTACATACAAAAACTGCTAACATTTTAGCTATAGCATGACCTGTAACAAGGACTACAACTCTTACATGTGCAGATCATTTCCACACCTCATGTATGCATGTTCGCATGATGATCAACCATCTTACAAAGTTTAACCATTTATCCCATGAATATTGATGCAAGAAATAAATTGATTGGATTCATTTTCTTATAATGGCACTTTGAAGGATATCATTTATCATGACAGACAAACAGAGTACACACAGATTAACCCTTTCCATTCATATAAACGCATTTTCATGCATTTACAAACAGAGTCGACCCAGATCAGACGGTTCCTAGAGGAGTCGTCTGATCAGTGTCTGCTCTGTTTGCTGATGGAATTTGATAGATATGTTACTTTACTTTCTAAAATGGCTACAATACTCCACCTTCCATATTTCACCATAACTGTAAATATGGAAATTTGGAATAAACATAAAACAGAGAAAGGGGTAAACACCTCCTGCAGGAGCTGTCCGATTTGGGTCTACTCAGTTTGCAAAGGTGTGTATGGAGGTTAATGGCTCCATGACTATTTCCTTGTGGTGTTTTTAGGTTAAATATAAAATGCCCTCACCATGTTCTGAGTTGGGGGCACAAAACAATCTAAGACACTCTTTGTCTAATCTAGATACATAATAATTAAAGAAACTATAAATATGATGTGTTTATGAAACACTATGCTCCGAGCTTAGCGAGTCACCCTAAAACTTTTCGTCTCCACAAGTTGTTGAATGGGTACAAAATTATTGCAAATCTAAATTTGACCCGTAATTTGACCCTGATGTATGACTGCATGCCCACTGGATTTTCATTCAGGGGGTACATGTACCCCCTGGTCTCATTAGTAGAGGGTACAGAGAAATTATAGGGGGTACATGTTACACAATAAAATTTTATTTTATGTCCAAATTTGAATAAATCCAGCGATTAGTTCTGCAACCTTGACCTACTTAATTTGCACTTACGTAAAAGGGCATCACTCATTTTGTTTAAACAAGTATTCATTATCAAATGGCTTCATATCACCAGATAAATTGGATTGTATCACGAGAGTTTAATTACACAATTGTATGTATGATGCGACACTTCATTCATGAGCAATCTAGTTACAATACCATGATTAAACAGCAAAAGTTCTGTCCACCATAATACTTTTTTTCCAATTCCTACTTGGAACAGGGTATTGGCAGTATCAATTTAAAGGTTGACCTGCTGTTTCATATTTTCCCCCAAAATTGAGTGAATTTGACTAGCGAGTAGCGACATAATTTTGCAGATGTGATTTTCCACGTAACGGAAATAAACAAATTTTCAATGGGTAGTATAAATTGCAAGTACTGTGTGCAGTGCGGTCTTCCGCGTCAATGTTTTATACCTGCTCGGAAGTGCAAATATCATTGTTGACATTTTTCATGAGACGACTTGAAATGTCATTAAAGACAGAACACTTGTTTTCAAACACTATTCCAATGTATTTCTTTTATATTTTGATGACAATCTATGAAATTAGATCTACCAATTCTGTACGTGAATGAAAACATTATTTTTGTACATGGAATTCACGTATGGGATTAAAGAATTGTACGTGCAGCATGCATTTTATACGTGAAATACGTACTGCAGTATGTGAATGGGCATGCTGAGTATGACCTTGACCTTAATAAGTCACCCCTAAAAATGTTCACCTCCATAAGTTGCACATGCATTCCAAGTTTCAAGCATGTATGTTGAATGGCAACAAAATTATTGCCAATCTAAATTTGACCCATAATTTGACCTTAACGTAGGACCTTGGGCTTAATGAGTCACCCCTGAAAATGTTCGCCTCCATAAATTGCACATGCATGACAAGTTTAAAGTATGTACAATATGCGCAATGGAGACAAAATTATTGCCAACGTTAAAGTTGGGGTCAAACCAACCAACCACCAAAAGACAGACAGAGCAAAAACAATATGCACCTCCATGGTGGCATAAAAAAAGTTAGTGTAGTCATCTATATGTCAAGTTATCAAATGTTTGCTGAATTATACAAATAAAACAAAAGCTGTCACAGGACAGTGTGCTCGACTATTCTCAGTATTGTTAGTGTAAAAATGCTTGATTGTGGACTAAAATGGTGTCCAATGATATTAGAAGCAAGTATTCAAAGTCTCAGTAAAATATCTTTAATAGTATTCAAGATGTTGGATTGCTTTGAAATCTTTAAGGAAAAGAAAACCCTAAGTTAAAAAGGGCAATAATTTTTGTTAAAATGCTTAATAGATTTAGGCTTTCTTCTAGAAATGAATGCATGTTAATTTTCAGCCATTCAGTTTTGCACATTTTGCATGCATGCCTTGAAATTAGAATTGTTCCCTCTTAAGTGTATAGCAGTATACTTAAATGCATTGTCTGCAATCAATTTCGTCATTAATCCAGAGCATATATATTCACTATTTATAGATCTATGAAAGCAATAACACCAGAATTTTTTATACTTCATACAGATATTAATGTCAAATAATTTATTGAAAATGAATTGTAATCAGTTTTGATCCAGTTCAACTTTTTGATTTGATCAAAGCCAAAAGTGGTCTGAAACATTTACAGCATTGAGGCAATGAGGACAGCTTTGCATCAAAGACCCAGGCTTATCCTTTGAAGGCTGAAATAGTCTATCATTCTTTAACCCATTCCCTCATATTGACGACTTTTGACGACTCTGTTAAAGTCACTTCGTGAAACCATTGTGATAAATAGAGCATTTGCTCCTATAGGAGCAAATGCTCTATTTATCACAATGGTTTAAAACTACAAAATTCTAAAAGTTTCCTTTTCTCTAGTTCATGCTCCATTTCGGTAGATTTATTCAAAGAGGTTGTATCTAAAAATAGCTTATAAGGTAATGGGTTAACATTCAGTATGAAAGGATATAATTTGTGAGAGTATTCTGAATGACAAACAGTGCAGATCCTGATCAAAAGACTCATCTAGAAGCCCTTTGATCTGGGTCTACACTGTGTGCAGATCCCTGTATACTCGAATCTAATATTCAAAATGTTAATACAGTGCATATCTTAGTTTGAAAATTGGTACTTTACTGGGTAAAAGTGTTACAAGAAGTCAAAGTATGCCCTATATTTTGTGTGTGTAGATAACTCTTGGGCTTCAACAGTAAGTTCAGTTTCACCAAACATCATCTTCACCTCAACTCGAATCTTTTCGTCTTTGTCTGGGAGATTGACCACCACTTTGCCAAGAAATTCACAATCATCTTCATCAACAAACATAGGATCACGCCTTGGTGAGGCAAATATCTTGAGCAGCATTTCTTTCTGATTGGCTTTCAGCGTGATATGCTTTCCAGACTTAGCTTCCCCTACCTGTATTATATCACCCTCCTGTATATACTTCTTAAACATATCACGGCAGCGATCAAACCCACCTACGGATACCCTGTGGGATTCAGGATGTGTCTTTGGGTCAAAGGGTGGGGATATGTTAATTCCATAGGTGTATTTGGCAACACGAGATGTGATTGCTATTGGGCGGTGGCCAAATATCACAGCACCTTTCAACACTGCAAGACCAGCCTCCTCAGGAATGACAATTTTGCAACCTGGCAAAGCATTAATTATATGTTCTTGTATTAGCGCCGATTCTGAAAACCCTCCAACCATGAGAAACAGATTAGTGCCTTTGACTTTGGGATCATTCAAAAGATATTTAACTTTGGATACAATGTTGTCAACACATTCTTTAAACACACCTTTGAATAAGTCTGCATCCATTCTCAGTTTATCACTCCTCCAAGTTATCCTATCCTTATATGGTGAATTCTCAATTGCATCTTTAATTGATTCCCCTGTATCCTCTTCGAATTCCTCTGCAATTGATACTGGTACTTTTATAGTAATTTTACCAGATGTTGAACTTGTTATAGTTCTTTTCTTTGTCTCCAATTCTCGCTGAAGATCCAAGAAGTCTGCTGTACATTTCTCTTGGAACTTTTTAAACACTGGAGCCCCGATAATTTTAATCATAAGCTGGAAAAAGTCATCATCTACTTTGGTGCCACCCCAGGGCCCTCCATCTGGTTTGTGCATCTCTCTTAGACTGCCATCAGTTTGTCTCTCATGGACTGTTATGTCAGCTGTACCACCTGTCAACAAATCATAAGAACTATATCAAATAGTTAGCTCACTAGTCACTAATAAATCAATGTGGTAATTTTCTCAATCATAATCCCCTTCATTTTCACGTACATCTCCCCTACTTTTATGGAGAAGAGTGACCAGTCCCCAATATTTTTAAATCCTTGATGAAAAACTGCTTTTCATCATAGAGATGCCTTTTCATGCCTTTGAAAACACAGTGGACCCACTCGTTTTGGACTTGTCTTATCAGGGTCTGCTCTACAGTTTCTGTCAAACCAAAATGATTGTATGCCATTATAAACAAGATGCGTTTGTGAAACACTATGCCCCCTCGATATGATATTTGACCCTGAAGGATGACCTTGATCTTGACATGTCACCCCTCAACCTGTGTAGCTTCATGGGGTACACATGCATACCAAATATCAAGTCTGTATCTCTACTGGTTCAAAAGTTATGGCCAATGTTAAAGTTGGTGACCTTTGACCATGAAGGATGACCTTGACCTTGACATGTCACCCCTCAAACTGTGCGGCTTCATGAGATACACATGCATACCAGTATCAAGGCTGTATATCTACTGGTTGAAACGTTATGGCCAATGTTAATGTTGGTGACCTTTGACCTTCAAAGATGACCTTGACCTTGACATGTCACCCCTCAAACTGTGCAGCCAAATGAGAAACACATGTATACCAACTATCAAGTCTGTATCTCTACTGGTTCAAAAGTTATGGCCGACGTTAAAGTCGGTGACCTTTGACCCTGAAAGATGACCTTGACATGTCACCCCCAAACTGTGTAGCTTCATGTGATACACATGTATACTAAATATCAAATCTGTATCTCTACTGGTTCAAAAGTTATGGCCAATGTTAAAGTCTGTGACCTTTGACCCTGAAAGATGACCTTGACCTTGACATGTCACCCCAAACTGTGCGGCTTCATGAGATACACATGCATACCAAATATCAAGACTCTATCTCTATTGGTTCAAAAGTTACGGCCAATTTGAAGTTGGTGACCTTTGACACTGAAGGATGACCTTGACATGTCACCCCTAAAACTGTGCAGCTTCATGAGATACACAAGCATGCCACATATCAAGTCTCTATCTGTACTGGTTCAAAAGTTATGGCCAATGTTAAAGTTGGTGATTTGACCCATGTTTAACCTCTGACCTTTAAGGATGACCTTGACCTTGACATGTCACCCCTCACAATGTGCGGCTTTATGAGATACATATGCATGCCAAATATCATGTCTATCTGTACTGGCTCAAAAGTTATGACCAATGTTAAAGTTACAGACAAACAAACAGACAATTTGACATTTGACCCTGAAGCATGACATTGACCTTGACATGTCATCCCTCAAAATGTGCAGCTTCATGAGATACACAAGCATGCCAAATATTAAGTCTCTATCTCTACTGGGCCAAAAGTTATGGCCAATGTTAAAGTCGGTGATTTGACCCATATATTTGCCCTCTGACCTTGAAGGATGACCTTGACCTTAACATGTCACCACTCAAAATGTGCGGCTTTATGAGATACATATGCATGCCAAATATCAAGTCTATATATGTACTGGCTCAAAAGTTATGACCAATGTTAAAGTTGCGTTAAAGTTACAGACAAAAAAAAACAGACAATTTGACCCTTGACCCTGAAGGATGACCTTGACCTTGATATGTCACCCCTCAAAATGTGCAGCTTCATGAGATACACAAGCATGCCAAATATCAAGTCTCTATCTCTACTGGTCCAAAAGTTATGGCCAATGTTAAAGTCAATTATTTGACCCATATATTTGAGCTCTGACCTTGAAGGATGACTTGACCTTGACATGTCACCCCTCACAATGTGCGGCTTTATGAGATACATATCCATGCCAAATATCAAGTCTCTATCTGTACTGGCTCAAAAGTTATGGCCAATGTTAAAGTTGCTGACAAACAAACAGACAAACAAACAGACAGGGCAAAAACAATATGCCCCCCAGATCTGATCTGGGGGGCATAAAAATCATCAAATAAATATTGACAATAATTTTTATTGGGACCAAGATGACTAACACTCTGTCAGTAGTTTGACACAGATGGACATGCTTATGGAAGGGGCAATATGTGGATTTTCTTTTTTCTTTTGAAAATTATCCAGGAAAAATGTCATACAAGAGGGCCATGATGGCCCTTAATCGCTCACCTGTTCATAACAGATTTATGATTTCAATGACAGATTGGTCTAGGCCTTACAGTTTTAAGAGAAGAAGATTTTCAAAGACTTTCATATCAAAAACTGATATGCCCCGGGGCAGGGCCATTTTCAACCCAGGGGTCATAATTTGAACAAACATGGTAGAAAACTATTAGATAACGCTACATACCAAATATTAAAGCCCTAGGGCAGGGCCATTTTTGGCCTGGGGTCATAATTTGAAAAATCTTGGTAGAAAACCATTAGATGATGCTACATACCAAATATCAAGGGTCTAGACCTTACAGATTTGGAGAAGAAGATCTTTTAAAGATTTTCCTATGAAAACTGATAAGCCCCTGGGCCATTTCTTCCCCCCCCCCTATCTAAAAAGGTACAATCAATTCACAGGGGAGAAAAAAAGGCCTGGGCCATTTCTTCCCCCCTATCTTAAAAGATGAAATCATATCAAAGGGGAGAAAAAAAGGCCTGGGCCATTTCTTCCCCCCTATCTAAGAAGATAAAATCATATCAAAGGGGAGAAAAAAAGGCCTGGGCCATTTCTTCCCCCCCCCTATCTAAAAAGATGCAATCAATTCACAGGGGAGATAAAAAGGCCTGGGCCATTTCTTCCCCCCCCCCTTATCTAAAAAGGTACAATCAATTCACAGGGGAGAAAAAAAGGCCTGGGCCATTTCTTCCCCCCTATCTTAAAAGATGAAATCATATCAAAGGGGAGAAAAAAAGGCCTGGGCCATTTCTTCCCCCCATCAAAAAAAGATAAAATCATATCAAAGGGGAGAAAAAAAGGCCTAGGCCATTTCTTCCCCATCCCCAATCCGCAAAGGTACAATCAATTCACAGGGGAGAAAAAAAGGCCTGGGCCATTTCTTCCCCCCCCTTATCTAAAAAGGTACAATCAATTCACAGGGGAGAAAAAAAGGCCTAGGCCATTTCTTCCCCATCCCCAATCAGAAAAGGTACAAATCAATTCACAGGGGAGAAAAAAAGGCCTGGGCCATTTCTTCCCCATCCCCAATCCGAAAAGGTACAATCAATTCTCAGGGGAGAAAAAAAGGCCTGGGCCATTTCTTCCCCCCTATCTAAAAAGATAAAATCAATTCACAGGGGAGAAAAAAAGGCCTGGGCCATTTCTTCCCCCCCCCCTATCTTAACAGATAAAACATATCAAAGGGGAGAAAAAAAGGCCTAGGCCATTTCTTCCCCATCCCCTATCTGAAAAGATACAATCAATTCACAGGGGAGAAAAAAAGGCCTGGGCCATTTCTTCCCCCCCTATCTAAAAAGATAAAATCAATTCACAGGGGAGAAAAAAAGGCCTGGGCCATTTCTTCCCCCCACTATCTTAACAGATAAAACAGATCAAAGGGGAGAAAAAGGCCTAGGCCATTTCTTCCCCCCTATCTAAAAAGATAAAATCATATCAAAGGGGAGAAAAAAAGGTCTGGGCCAATTATTCACCCCTATCCGAAAAGATAAAATCAATTCACAGGGGAGAAAAAAAGGCCTAGGCCATTTCTTCCCCCCTATCTAAGAAGATAAAATCATATCAAAGGGGAGAAAAAAAGGCCTGGGCCATTTCTTTCCCCCCCCCCTATCTAAAAAGATGCAATCAATTCACAGGGGAGAAAAAAAGGCCTGGGCCATTTCTTCCCCCCCCCCCTATATATAAAGATAAAATCATATAAAAGGGGAGAAAAAAAGGCCTAGGTAATTTCTTCCCCATCCCCTATCCGAAAAGATACAATCAATTCACAGGGGAGAAAAAAAGGCCTGGGCCATTTCTTCCCCCCCCCCCTTCCTAAAAAGGTACAATCAATTCACAGGGGAGAAAAAAAGGCCTGGGCCATTTCTTCCCCCCTATCTTAAAAGATGAAATCATATCAAAGGGGAGAAAATAAGGCCTGGGCCATTTCTTCCCCCCATCAAAAAAAGATAAAAATCATATCAAAGGGGAGAAAAAATGGCCTAGGCCATTTCTTCCCCATCCCCTATCCAAAAAGATACAATCAATTCAATGGGGAGAAAAAAAGGCCTAGGCCATTTCTTCCCCATCCCCAATCCGAAAAGGTACAATCAATTCAAAGGGGAGAAAAAAAGGCCTGGGCCATTTCTTCCCCCCTACCTAAAAAGATAAAATCATATCAAAGGGGAGAAAAAAAGGCCTAGGCCATTTCTTCCCCATCCCCTATCCGAAAAGATACAATCAATTCACAGGGGAGAAAAAAAGGCCGGAGCCATTTCTTCCCCCCTATCTGAAAAGATAAAATCAAGTCACAGGGGAGAAAAAAAGGCCTAGGCCTATTCTTCCCCCCAGGCTGAGGAGGGGGGAAAAACTGGACTAGGGGGGGAAAAAACTGACTAGGCCTTTTTTTCCCCCGGGGAAAAACTGGCCAGGGGGAAAGATAGGCCTGTTACACCGGGTCATTTTCAACCAAGGGGACATAATTTGAACAATCTTGGTAGAAAACTATTAGATAACGCTACATACCAAATATTAAAGGTCTAGGCCTTACAGTTTTGGAGAAGAAGATTCTTAAAGATTTTCATATGAAAAACTGATAAGTCCCAGGGCGGGGCCATTTTTGGCCCAGGGGTAATAATTTGAACAATCTTGGTAGAAAACCATTAGATGATGCTACATACCAAATATCAAGGGTCTAGACCTTACAATTTTGGACGAGAAGATTTTTAAAGATTTTCCTATAAAAAACTGATAAGCCCCGGGGCGGGGCCATTTTTGATCCGGGGGTCATAATTTGATTAATCTTGGTAGAGGACCATTAGATAATGCTACATACCAAATATCAAAGGACTATACCTTATAATTTTAGAGAAGAAGATTTTTAAAGATTTTCCTATGAAATACTGATAAGCCCCGGGGCGGGGCCATTTTTGTCCTGGGGGTCATAATTTGAAAAATCTTAGTAGAGGACCATTAGATCATGCTACATACCAAATACCAAAGGTCTATGCCTTACAGTTTCAGAGAAGAAGATTTTTAAAGATTTTCCAATGAAAAACTGATAAGCCCCGGGGCGGGGCCATTTTTGGTCCAGGGGTCATAATTTGAACAATCTTTGTAGAGGACCATTAGATAATGCTACATACCAAATATCAATGGTCTAGGCCTTACAGATTCAGAGAAGAATTTTTTAAAGATTTTCCTATGAAAAACTGATAAGCAACGGGGTGGGGCCATTTTTGGTCTGGGGGTCATAATTTGAAAAATCTTAGTAGAGGATCATTATATCATGCTACATACCAAATACCAAAGGTCTATGCCTTACAGTTTCAGAGAAGAAGATTTTTAAAGAATTTCCTATGAAGAACTGATAAGCCCCGGGGCGGGGCCATTTTTGGCCCGGGGGTCATAATTTGAACAATCTTAGTAAAGGAGCATTAGATCATGCTATATACCAAATATCAAAGGTCTATGCCTTACAGTTTCAGAGAAGAAGATTTTTAAAGATTTTCCTATGAAAAACTGATAAGCCCCGGGGCAGGGCCATTTTTGGCCCAGGGGTCATAATTTGAACAATCTTAGTAGAGGACCATTAGATCATGCTACATACCAAAAATCAAAGGTCTATGCCTTACAGTTTCAGAGAAAAAGATTTTTAAAGATTTTCCTATGAAAAAATAAGCGCCGAGGCGGGGCCATTTTTGGCCCGGGGGTCATAATTTGAACAATCTTAGTAGAGGACCATTAGATCATGCTACATACCATATATCAAAGGTCTATGCCTTACAGTTTCAGAGAAGAAGATTTTTAAAGATTTTCCTAAGAAAAACTGATAAGCCCCAGGGCGGGGCCATTTTTGTCCTGGGGGTCATAATTTGAAAAATCTTAGTAGAGGACCATTAGATCATGCTACATACCAAATATCAAAGGTCTAGGCCTTACAGTTTCAGAGAAGAATATTTTTAAAGATTTTCCTATAAAAAACTGATAAGCCCCTGGGCACATAATTTGAACAATCTTTGTAGAGGACCTTCACATCATGCTACATACCAAATATCAAAGCTCTACGCTTTATGGTTCCAGAGAAGAAGATGTTTAAGTAAATTGTTGACGCCCGCACGTACGCACGAGGCACATACGCAGGATGCACGACGACGGACACAGGATCATCCCAATAGCTCACCTTGGCACTTTGTGCCAGGTGAGCTTATAAGTCAGCTTCAGATTGGGGCCAAAATGAAACCAAGGGCCATGATTTTAGGCCTGGAGTTTAAAATTTGAACAATCTAAATAAAGGAACATTAGATGATGCTTCATATAAGTTTCAAAGTTCCGGGCCTTACAATTTCACTGAAGGAGATTTTAAAGATTTTCCTATGAAAAACTGATAAGCCAGGGGCAGGACCATTTTGGTCCAGGGGTCATAATTTGAAAAATCTTGGTAGAAAACCATTAGATGATAATACATACCAAATTTCAAAGGTCTACGCCTTACATTTTAGGAGAAGAAGATTTTCAAAGATTTTCCTATGAAAAACTGATAAGCCCCGGGGCGGGGCCATTTTTGGTCCGGGGGTCATAGTTTGAACAATCTTTGTAGAGGACCATTAGATAATGCTACATACCAAATATCAAATGTCTAGGTTTCAGAGAAGGAGATTTTTAAAGATTTTCCGATGAAAAACTGATAAGCCCCGGGGTGGGGCCATTTTTGGTCAAGGGGTCACAATTTGAAGAATCTTTGTAGAGGACCAATAGTTGATGCTACATACCATATATTAGATGTCAGGGCCTTACAGTTTCAGAGAAGAAGATTTTTAAAGATTTTCCAATGAAAAATTGATAAGCTCCGGGGCGGGGCCATATTTGGTCCAGGGGTCATAATCTGAACAATCTTTGTAGAGGACCATTAGATAATGCTACATACCAAATATCAATGGTCTAGGCCTTACAGTTTCAGAGAAGAAGATTTTTAAAGATTTTCCTATGAAAAACTGATAAGCCCCGGGGTGGGGCCATTTTTGGTCTGGGGGTCATAATTTGAAAAATCTTAGTAGAGGACCATTATATCATGCTACATACCAAATACCAAAGGTCTATGCCTTACAGTTTCAGAGAAGAAGATTTTTAAAGATTTTCCTATGAAGAACTGATAAGCCCCGGGGCGGGGCCATTTTTGGCCCGGGGGTCATAATTTGAACAATCTTAGTAAAGGAGCATTAGATCATGCTATATACCAAATATCAAAGGTCTATGCCTTACAGTTTCAGAGAAGAAGATTTTTAAAGATTTTCATATGAAAAACTGATAAGCCCCGGGGCAGGGCCATTTTTGGCCCAGGGATCATAATTTGAACAATCTTAGTAGAGGACCATTAGATCATGCTACATACCAAAAATCAAAGGTCTATGCCTTACAGTTTCAGAGAAAAAGATTTTTAAAGATTTTCCTATGAAAAACTGATAAGCCCCAGGGCGGGGCCATTTTTGTCCTGGGGGTCATAATTTGAAAAATCTTAGTAGAGGACCATTAGATCATGCTACATACCAAATATCAAAGGTCTAGGCCTTACAGTTTCAGCATACAGTCACAATTTGAACAATCTTTGTAGAGGACCATTACATCATGCTACATACCAAATATCAAAGCTCTACGCTTTGTGGTTCCAGAGAAGAAGATGTTTAAGTAAATTGTTGACGCCCGCACGTACGCACGAGGCACATACGCAGGACGCACGACGACGGACACAGGATCATCCCAATAGCTCACCTTGGCACTTTGTGCCAGGTGAGCTTATAAGTCAGCTTCAGATTGGGGCCAAAATGAAACCAAGGGCCATGATTTTAGGCCTGGAGTTTAAAATTTGAACAATCTAAATAAAGGAACATTAGATGATGCTTCATATAAGTTTCAAAGTTCCGGGCCTTACAATTTCACAGAAGGAGATTTTAAAGATTTTCCTATGAAAAACTGATAAGCCAGGGGCAGGACCATTTTGGTCCAGGGGTCATAATTTGAAAAATCTTGGTAGAAAACCATTAGATGATAATACATACCAAATTTCAAAGGTCTACGCCTTACATTTTAGGAGAAGAAGATTTTCAAAGATTTTCCTATGAAAAACTGATAAGCCCCGGGGCGGGGCCATTTTTGGTCCGGGGGTCATAGTTTGAACAATCTTTGTAGAGGACCATTAGATAATGCTACATACCAAATATCAAATGTCTAGGTTTCAGAGAAGGAGATTTTTAAAGATTTTCCGATGAAAAACTGATAAGCCCCGGGGTGGGGCCATTTTTGGTCAAGGGGTCACAATTTGAAGAATCTTTGTAGAGGACCAATAGTTGATGCTACATACCATATATTAGATGTCAGGGCCTTACGGTTTCAGAGAAGAAGATTTTTAAAGATTTTCCAATGAAAAATTGATAAGCTCCGGGGCGGGGCCATATTTGGTCCAGGGGTCATAATCTGAACAATCTTTGTAGAGGACCATTAGATAATGCTACATACCAAATATCAATGGTCTAGGCCTTACGGTTTCAGAGAAGAATATTTTTAAAGATTTTCCAATGAAAAACTGATAAGCCCCGGGGCGGGGCCATTTTTGGTCCGGGGGTCATAATTTGAACAATCTTTGTAGAGGACCATTGGATAATGCTACATACCAAATATCAATGGTCTAGGCCTTACGGTTTCAGAGAAGAAGATTTTTAAAGATTTTCCTATGAAAAAATGATAAGCCCCGGGGTGGGGCCATTTTTGGTCCGGGGGTCATAATTTGAACAATCTTTGTAGAGGACCATTTGATTATGCTACATACCAAATACCAAAGGTCTAGGCCTTACGGTTTCAGAGAAGAATATTTTTAAAGATTTTCCAATGAAAAACTGATAAGCCCCGGGGCAGGGCCATTTTTGGCCCGGGGGTCATAATTTGAACAATCTTTGTAGAGGACAATTAGATAATGCTACATACCAAATATCAATGGTCTAGGCCTTATGGTTTCAGAGAAGAAGATTTTTAAAGATTTTCCTATGAAAACTGATAAGCCCCGGGGTGGGGCCATTTTTGGTCCGGGGGTCATAATTTGAACAATCTTTGTAGAGGACCATTAGATGATGCTACATACCAACTACCAAAGGTCTAGGCCATACGGTTTAAGAGAAGAAGATTTTTAAAGATTTTATTATGAAAAACTGATAAGCCCTTGGGCGGGGCCATTTTTGGTCCTGGGGTCATAATTTGAACAATCTTTGTAGAGGACCATTAGATCATGCTACATACCAAATATCAAAGGTCTAGGCCTTACAGTTTCAGAGAAGAAGATTTTTAAAGATTTTCCTAAGAAAAACTGATAAGCCCCAGGGCGGGGCCATTTTTGGTCCGGGGGACATAATTTGAACAATATTTGTAGAGGACCATTAGATGATGCTACATACCAAATATAAAAGCTCTAGGCGTTGTGGTTTCAGAGAAGAAGATGTTTAAGTAAATTGTTGACGACACACGACGCACATACGCACATACGCACGACGCCGGAGCCAGCCCCCTCACAATAACTTTTGTAGAGGACCTGAACATGATACTGAAAGAATGTAGTGAAAGAATGGATAGAGCATAGACCACTGGAACTTGTATTAATTCTTTGGATGCTAGAGGCAGATTCTCCCACCACTAATGACCTATGCAAACAGTTTGGATCCAGATCAGGCCCCACATAATGTGGGGCCTGATCTGATATCCAAATTGTTTGTAAATGAGACTGAACTTCTGAAAAACTTAGAAAGAAAGTGTATAGAGGGATTCTCCCACCACTAATGACCTATGCAAACAGTTTGGATCCAGATCAGGCCCAACATAATGTGGGGCCTGATCTGATATCCAAACTGTTTGTCAATGAGACTGAACTTCTGAAAAACTTAGAAAGAAAGTGTGTAGTTAGGATAACTTATGAATATGCTGCAGACAACAATTTAGCAGATGACAAAATTACCCAGCATGCAAAGGGTTAAGCTGAAATTCACAACAGATAGGCTCTAAATTGATATCTGGCAGCTTAATGCAGGGCATCGGTATGAAAAAAAACTTTAAGAGTTTTCTGCATTTTGAGAATTATCCACAGTTTTCTCAATCTAAAATGAGTGTGTGTTATTTGTCTAAACACAATTTCTACTCTACTGATCAGGCTAAGGGTGATTACATCAGAACTCCCACTGGCTGGTCTCAGCTCAGGCTGATATTAAGGAGAAACCTTTAGACTGTAGTTTCTGATGTGAAGAAGTCTATACACACAGGGCTGGGCCAATTTAAACCCCAGAACCATGATACTTATGAAACTCATAAAGTTATGTTAAGTAAATATATACACCAAATATCTAAGCTCTGGGACATGTAGTTTCTGACAAGAATATTTTTAAAGTTTTTCCTATGCAGAACTAGTGATCCCATGGACTGTTTAAGCAGTCAGCTACAAAAAACTGGCAATCCCTGGGGTGGGACCAATTTTGACCCTAAGGGTATAATTTATATAACTTTTGTAGAAGTCCTGAAGTTGAAGCTATGTGCCAAGTATGAAAGCTGAGGACCTTCTAGTTTTAGAGGAGATGATGTTCAAAGTTTTCACTATATGTTTCTATTGAAAACTGAAAACCCCTGGGGCAGTGCCAATATTGACCCCAGGGGTATAATTTATATAACTTTTGTAGAGGACCTACAGCTGATGCTATGTGCCAAAGATGAAAGCTTAGACTCCTGTAGATTAAGAGGAGAAGAATTTTTAAGGTTCAAATTGTTGATTACGAACGACGCACGCCGACGGACGATGGACATCAGGCGATCACAAAAGCTCACCCTGAGCACTTTGTGCTCTGGTGAGCTAATAAAAGAACAGAACAAAGCTCTTTTTGTTTTCTTTGCCACATAAGTATCCATTTGTCAGCAAGACCCAGAAGTGATCCCTCAGTGTCACCTTGCTCAAACAGCTGACACAAAAACCAAACAATTGTTCTCAGATAAAAAATTAGTGCTCTTTGAATGTAGCAATGCTGAGGTAACCGTCAATATCAAGAAAACTGGAACTATATCTCAAAATAGGTTTACCTCCTAAGTCAATGACCATGTATTTCGAACCTGGAGTAGCCACTGCAAACCTGGCACTATTAGAGCCTTGTATCTTGTCAACAGGCAGTAGCTGACAGTACAGGGAGGCAGCCTCTGGCTCCAGGGCAATGGACAACTGTCCGCCATCAATATCAGCCTGCAATGGAAAACACAGGTGTTGTTCAGAAGAATCTCTCTAAATCAGTCTTTAAATGACATCATGAATATTAATTAGATTAATTTTCATAAGACCACATGAACACAGTAAGTTTTGACCATGACATAATATATAGAATCATATCTATATATTTTCATAAGCAGAGCAGACCATGATCAGATGGCTCCTACAGGAGCTGTCTGATCTTGGTCTACTTTGTTTGCAAAGGCACAGAAAAGCATATTTATGGAGTAATGGGTTAATAAACATTGATATATTTTAAAGTACAGTAAAACCTCCCTATAACAGCCACTAAATTGAGTTATTTGGTATTTAGGGAGGGCAGGTGGCCGCTTAAAGCAAGGTGAAAGTTAACAAACAAAATGCTCCTATAGGATTGTTCTGTTTTACTTTCACCTTGCTTCAAGCAGCCACCTGCCTTTAACACAAACTACTTGATGTAATTTAGTGGCTGTTATAGAGAGGTTTTACTGTAGGCTTAGTAGTGTAGAACAAAAGCAATGTAGAACGCTCCCTGTGGAAGCTTTCTGCATAACGTTTGTCCTGCATTAAGCTACCATTTGTCTTAACTGCTTACTCCACATATAAGGTGAATATTCATGTAGTAAATAATGACTTCATGAATATTAATCAGATTGGTTATAATTATAATAGCATATGGAACAGGAAGTTTTGACTATGACAGAAACTGTAGTCATATCTTTTATTATTTCATAAGCAAACAGAGCAGACCCTGATTAGACGGCTCCTACAGGAGCCGTCTAATCTGGGTCTACTCTGTTTGCAAAGGCGTAGAAAGGCATATTTATGGAGTAAAGAGTTGAGCCTTTCTAAGCCTTTGCAGAGTAGACCTATATCAGATGGTTCCTGTAGGCAGATAATTGATTTAATGATCGTTAGTCCCAACACCATTGAACCAATCATACCAGATATGCTGCTTCCCTCATGAATTGTTTGGCAGAGTCTGACCATATGGCTGGTACTGTCAGCACCCAGTGGATATCTTTGTTCTCAACACCTGTCCCTCGCTTCTTCAACAGATCCAATAAGTGGTTCTTGAGATATCGTATCACCTCACCAAACACTTTATTGGCTGGCATCTTCCTTCCTGTCACATCTTCAACCTCCACATCACGGTGTATCTAGTGAACAAACAGCAAAAGAGAAAGGTGCATATTCAAATAGTAAAATTGCCATTTCTCCTCCAAACCCTATGTTGTGACCTCTCTTTAGAATTGTCTCTTCAAGTTAAAGGGTTTGGTGGATAAATAAAGAAGCTATTCTTGAAAGTGTTTTAACTCTTTCTTTCACATAAAATGTTTTTTTAAGCCTTTACAAACGGAGTAGACCTAGATCAGATTGCTCCCATGGAAACAGTCTGATCAGTGTCTGCTCTGTTTGCTTATGGAATTACAATAGATCTGACTCTACCCAATACCAGAAACTTATGTGCTTTTATGCCATTATAAAAATTCAGCTAATGAATATTCATAATGTCATTGTTTCTTACATGAAAATTGGATCTATAGGAAAGGCTAATTTACACATCTTATAAATCTGGGATTCTGAAGCCATATATTGAACATATGCTTCACAACTGTAGATAAGAGAAGAACTGATCCCGACCGAGCTAAAGCTAAAAATGCATACTCAAATACTAAACTCCTCATTTCTCCACCAAACCGTACACTGTGACCTCTCCTTAGAATCTTCTCTCCAAGACAATTCTAAAGAGTGGCTGCAGTATAGGGTTTGGTGGAGAAATAAAGGAGTCTAAAAGGAGTTCTTGAAAATGTTAACGTTTATGCATCTTATCTGGATCTCTGCTGATCTACCTAACTCTCCTATTTCTCATTAAAATCTTATCTACTTTGTACATGTACGCTTTCAGTGTCTCCATACCGCACAAGGCTCTAGGAGCCGTCTGATCTGGGTCTTCTCTGTTTGCAAATGTGTGAAAACATGATTGTATGAGGGAAAGGGTTAATGTAACATTTTCAAGAGGTTGTTTCTGCTCTGACAAAGACAGTAGAGTCAGATCTATACCATGTCATAAGCAAACAGAGCAGACCATGATAAGATGGCTCCAATAGGAGCAGTCTGATCTTGGTTTACTATGTATGCAAATGCGTGAAAATGCCTTTATATGAAGGAAAGGGTTAAAGGGGGGTTTTAATGTATTTCTTTATTCTTACCTTTTTTCCATGAAGGCGCATCTTGAATCTTTTGAACAAGTACCATTTTTCATGTTCCTCATCCAGAGCTAACTCTGTGTAAAAGTTTTCTGCCTCAAAGCCAAAACTATGGAAATCTTGATTCTCATTAAACAGAACACAGGTTGGAGTTTTTAGAGACACAAGGGACATAGAGCCTGCTACCCAGTTCTGATTGGTTGACACTTTGGATGGGTCTGTATTGTAGTCCCCTTTAAATGAAAATGCATAGCCACTGTAGGTTGTTCCAAAGTCTAGTGCAGCTACAAGCATTTTCTCCTTTTTGTCCCCACCATAGGCAGAACTACCTACTGCCCCTGCCGAGCTGGAAGCCATCTTTCTACAAGTTATTTACTGGCAGTACCACAAAAAATAATTTGTCTGAAAGAAAAAAGAAAAAATCAAATTTTATTCACAACTTCATTGATTTATATTAACCCATTCCTCCATAGTCTATTTTTAGACCCAACCTCTTTGAATAAATCTACCCACAAGGAGCATTAACCCTTTCCCTAATATAAACGTGTTTTCAAGCATTTGCAAACAGGGTAGACCCAGATCAGACGGCTCCTAGAGGAGCCGTCTGATCAGGGTCTGCTCTGTTTGCTTATAGAATTTGATAGATCTGTTTCTTTGCTGTTTAAAATGTCTACAATGTTCCACCTTCCAACTAAATACAGAACAGGGAAAGGGTTAACTAGAGAAAAGGATTTTTTTTTAGAATTTTGTTGTTTGAAACCATTGTGATAAATAGAGCATTTGCTCCTATAGGAGCAAATGCTCTATTTATCACAATGGTTTCAACAGGTGACTTTTACAGTGGCGTAGAAAGGTGTATTTATGGAGGAAAGGGTTAATCAATAAACAATATACCAGGGCTCAAGCTACAGGACCATTTGGGATAAAAGGTTTTGCTAACTCTGCTGACTTCTCCCCATTGTGAGCTGAGGGAAATTTTTGTTTGTATAATTATATAGAACATTGGGGGATATAAAGATCAGGACCAAAACATCTCCCTGAATCCCACCAAACTTCTCTCTGACTGAGAACTCCAGTTGAGCCCCCAAAGTGTCTGACACTGAAATGCATTTTGGCGGAAAAAGAATACAATGTAATGCAGGTGTAACATGAAATTTTGATGCTGTTAAAAATGACACAGGAGTCAGTTCTTAACATTAGAAACAGAACCTTTTACGACTATGATAGCTAAGAAAAGAGCCATAGGTCGAAACTTAGTTAAAAAGGACCCTAGGTCATTCTCAACGTTAAAAAGGACCCTGGGTTGATTGCCAACGTTAAAAACAGATCCTGGGTAAATTCTTAACGTTTTAAAAAAAAGACACAGGGTCAAATTTCAATGTCAAAAAAACATGCTGTGTTGATTGTTACTGTTAAGTTGTTTCTTAACATTTAAGAAAGACCATATGTCAATCCTTAACGTTAAAAACATACCCTCAGTCAATTCTAAACTCATGGTCAAAGTTTCATGTAACACTGGCTCTTAGACAGCTGCAACAGAAGTTACCGAATATGGATCTACATTCTTTGCATAAGCATGTATAGCATCTGATTTAGGTAGTGTCTATTTTGTTATAATGCTGTAATTCATCTGAAAGTTCTGACACTGCAAGTATTTGAACAGCATGGCCTACCCATGTACGAATAGTATTTAGAGCTCTTTATAATGTCTGATTCATGCTAATGTAGTAGCAAAAAGTGTAGACCCTGTAGTTTGATTTGGGTCTACACTGTTTGCCTAAGCATACCTGTCCAATACTTACACATTATAAATTTGGAATCTGTAACTGATAAGGTATAGGAGATATGCTCTGGACAAGCTTTTAGTAAAATCAAGGTCAAAGGTAAAGGGCACCTGAAAATGGTACGCGACACTCCGCCATCCCAAGATGAACTCACACACCAAATTTGGAATCCGTAGCTGGTAAAGTATAGGAGATATGCTCTGGACAAGCTTTTTGTATCTGGTAAGGTATAGGAGATATGCTCCGGACTGTAAAATTGAGGTCAAAGGTTAAGGTCAAGGTCAGTGATCTGAAAATGGTACACGACTCTCCTTCATCCCAAGATGAACTCACAAACCAAATTTGGAATCTGTAGCTGGTAAGGTATAGGAGAAATGCTCCGGACAAGCTTTGTGTCACAGTGACCAGAAAAATGGTACGCGACACTCCTCCATCCCAAGATGAACTCACACACCAAATTTGGAATCCGTAGCTGGTAAGGAGATATGCTCCGGACAAGCTTTTTGTAAAATCGAGGTCAAAGGTCAAGGTCACAGTGACCTGAAAATGGTATGCGACACTCTGCCATCTCAAGATGATCTAACACACCAAATTTGGAATCCGTAGCTGGTAAGGTATAGGAGATATGCTCCAGAAGCTTTTTGTAAAATCAGTCAAAGGTCAAGGTCACAGTGAACTGAAAATGGTACGCAACACTCCGCAATCTCAAGATGAACTCACACACCAAATTTGGAATCCGTAGCTGGTAAAGTATAGGAGATATACTCCGGACAAGCTTTTTGCAGCTGGTAAGGTATAAGCTTTTTGTAAAATTGAGGTCAAAGGTCAAGGTCACAGTGACCTGAAAATAGTATACAACACTCCACCATCCCAAGATGAACTCACATACCAAATTTTGAATGCTTAGCTGGTAAGGTATAGGAGATATACTCCGGACAAGCTTTTTGTAAAATCAAGGTCAAAGGTCAAGGTCACAATGACCTGAAAATGGTATGTGACACTCCGCCATCTCAAGGTGATCTCACACACCAAATTTGAAATCCGTATCTGGTAAGGTATAGGAGATATGCTCTGGACAAGCTTTTTGTAAAATCGGTCAAGGGTCAAGGTGAAGGTCACAGTGAACTGAAAATGGTACATGACACTCCTCCATCCCAAGATGAACTCACACACCAAATTTGGAATCATTAGCTGGTAAGGTATAGGAGATATACTCCGGACAAGCTTTTTGTAGCTGTTAAGGTATAAGCTTTTTTTAAAATCAAGGTCAAAGGTCAAGATCAAGGTTACAAAGACCTGGAAATGGTAGGCGACACTCCGCCATCCCTAGATGAACTCACACACCAAATTTGGAATCCGTAGCTGGTAAGGTATAGGAGATATGCTCTGGACAAGCTTTTTGTAAAATAAAGGTCAAAGTCACAGTGACATGAAAATAGTACGCGACACTCCGCCATCCCAAGATCAACTCACACACCAAATTTGGTATCCGTAGCTGATGTGACAAAGGAAATATACTCCGGACAAAAGGTACACACACCCACACCCACGCACGGTGCGATCACTTTATGCCGCCAAAGCCTAGCTTTGGGGGCATACAAAGTGTCTGGATACAAAATACTGGACAGTGGTACATTTATACCATGGCCTGAGAATACAATGTTTAAAGATTCATAACGGAATCTTAAATCACAGACTTATATGTATGTATAATTATGTCTCTGCTTAAATTCTCTCCTGACAAGAGTACCACGATGGCCTTTTATTGCCCACCTGAGAATCCTATGTCCAGCTTTAAATCTGGAGAAAAGATGCTGACTATAACATTGCAATAGTTTAGTATATTAAGTTAAGAATGATGAAGGAAATATAACCCTCCACCCCCGGTCCAATTGCTTCCCTGTGATAAAAGTTGATTGAGCTCTTATAGCCATATACACTATTTTTTTTAAAAAAAAAAGCTCATAACTCTAATCATTGGCAATAATCAAGCTTGGCCAGGAGCGTAGCTGAATTATCAAAATGTACTGTAGGTTCTCTGGCTATGGGGTCTGGGGGCATGCTACCCCAGGAAAATTTAGAATGCTTTAGTATTTTTGAAACCATTGTGATAAATAAGACCTTAATAAGACCTTTTAAAAGCCTCTCCCCCAAAATACTACCTAGCCCCATTTTATTATATATATATATATCTGGCCCACGAAGAAAACCCTCTTCCCCGGAATACTTCCCTTACTGTGCAATATAACACAAAAACCCCATAAGAAAACATTGCCGCTATATATATATAATCCTGAAATAGCATGTGTTATCATAGGTCTTTGTCTGGATCCAAATAAATATTCGAATATAACTTGTTCAATGCGTATGACAATCTTACTTTCTGCATGACTATTGGTAGTATAATTACTACTCCCTATATGTAATTCTTGTCTGTCAAATTCTATGTAGTGATCAGGGGCTACACTGATCGATCAATCTTGGTCATCTTGATCTGGAAAACAATACCACAGAACAATTAAATCTTGCTTCAAACTTTCTTTATAGTTCTGTCATGTTGACCATACCTGTGCCATTGGTGCGAAATACAATCACTATATAATTGCTTTCTAGGCAAAATCAATTAGTTTATTATACACTTGTATATCTAATTGTAGGCGACTGTCACTAGGCGATTTCTCCGTAAACCTACGTGTACATAAAACATTTTTACAAACGCCCAGGGCCGTACCCAGAAATTTTTTGCTAGGGGGACCTAGTTGGGGTGGGCACGGGAGGGGTGTCCCCTCGCGGTAGTCGAAATTTTTTGGTATGCCCCTTGGAATGGTGCAATTTCCTGCTATCTGAATCCCTCTATTAAGATATAATTTTATGTTATAATATAGAAAATCGGCTCCTTTTTACACCTGGATTTCAGTGTATAGACTTAAAGCATGATGAATGATCACCAATGTTTCAATGCAGGGACTTCATACAAATTATACTAACACCAAAAGTTGTGATCAAGGCTACAGGTTTTTTTTGCGATTGACAGACACGCATATGAACATGATTAAAGTTTTTTGCCTTTGGCAGACAGACAGACACTTGATTATGCTTAAAGTTTTTTTTGCCATGGACAGACTCTGCATTATTCATCTCAGAACTAGCATCCGCTTATGTCTTTATTCTAAATGTGAAAATAACCCTGATCAAAACTACAAACATCAAATGTTACAGTTTACCAAGTGGGTCATGATGGCCCTTAATTATTCGCTCACCTGGTTATAACAGATTTATGTATACAATGAAAAAGACATTCCATTTTATCTTATTTTACAATAATATTTTGGCTGATTGTATAGCCCTTATTCGGGTATATTCCCAATCGCAAAAGGTGTGTTTTGCACCCATTTTTTTTGAGGAAAAATCCCAATCTCAAGTTACAAAACAAATCCATGAAAAAAACATTAAGAAACCTCGATTTATTCAGTACAATCGGCCTGGGGACGAAGATCGTTTTTACTTTTTTTATCATTCGAAATGTTCAGAGTTATTTTTTCATTACTAGTTTCTGATCAATGTCAGTAAAACGCTTATTGGTCGAAGTGCATACTGCTTTTTGTAGCTATGCTATAGCGTCTTGAAACATCATTCCCGTCGTCTTAATTTTGCGACAATGTTTCCTCGCTTAGTTAATATACATGCCACATGCGGTATTTGTGGAAATGCAGCAATTTGCATTTTGACACGACTGGTTCCTGAACAATTTATTTGCTAAACTCCAGTATAGCAAAAACTGGAACCAACTCGTGATTACGTAATTCGGGTGTTCTCCGCTGGGGGTTCCCCTGATTGGACCATACTAAAATAGGACAAGCGTGGATCACAGCATGACAGCATGCTAAAGGTGGCCTGTCTGTGCAGATAACTAAAAGATAATCTCCCCTAGGTAGGAAAATATCAGTCACTAAAAATTGTCTTGGTAAAATTCAAAACGGTTTATCTAGCTGAAAACTAAAAAGGGGCCCATTAACAAAAATGGTATCTTGGCTGGCAGCCAGCTGGGGGGTGGGGGTGGGGGTGGGGGAAGCCGCCCACCTAGGTACGGGCCTGATTACGCCTGTGATTATGTATGCAGGATAAACATCAGTCTCATGCATTTAGGCACAATCGTCTGCAAGGCTGCAACCTCATTAATTCTGTTTTGTCAAGCCTGTATTTATGGCAAGTATAACCACAGTCAACGATTGTGATTTGTTCAGTCTTCACATTTTGACCACAATTTAAGCAAATCGAAAGTGCAGCATATCATGAAAGCAGCGTGCAGAAAAGCTGTGGTAGAAAATGGATGTGGACAGTATTAATTTCGTGAAAACTAACGTCAGACAGAAAAATATATTATGGTATACTTGCTAATCTCACTAGATCTATGTTGACTAATTTTAACAAACAGGAAGTTGAACTTGCCAAGGCGGCCATATCGTAGGTTGGTAGCGAGACTATTCGGCCCGTGGAGAGTTCGACCTGATGGTCAATTCGACCTCGGAACAACTCGGCCTTACTGAACTCGGCATCGGGACAACCAAATAATGCCTTTTACAAGCGGCCGGGGTATACCATGTTCCACCACATTTTACACTTATTCTAATATTTAAAGAACATCCATATTGCCAGTGTTACCTATTTAATGGATAGATATACATTGGCTTACGTATCGATCTATTCATCGCTTCATATATCACGGCGCTTGTTACATCCAAGAGTGCGGCCTAGGAATTAATCGACCGAGTCTTGGAAAATCCCGTATAAATCTTCGAGGTATTGGTCGATGACATTCTTGAATCCATTAACATTTTCCTTCGCAATAATATCATTTGGGAGCCGATTCCAAGCATTTATTATTCTCTGGCTGAAAAAAAATCCCGGCGCACATTGAATGCGGGTCAAAAAAAGCCCATTACCAAAAAGACCCCGTACCAAACCGACAGAGGACAACATCGTACATGCGGAACAGGTCATTTTTAACCCTTTCCATGTTCTGTGTTTAATTCAAATGCCAATAATTACTGAATATTCACAAACATATATAATGAAATATGGAAGGTACAACATATAGCCATTTTTGCAATGGAAGAAACATATTTATCAAATTCCTTTAGCAAACAGCGCTGACCCTTGTTAGACGTTTATATGAGGAAAAGGGTTCAATGATATCTATTGATGATAATATTTTTCTACCCTGTTTGCAAGTGCGTGAAAACACGTTTAAATGAGGGAAAGGGTTCAATTATATATGATGATGATGATATAGACATACGTGTTGATTTATCGTCCGGTCTGTTCCGTGCAAATATAATGTTATAAATGTTCCATATCTTTTTCAAACTTAGCCGACAAACTTCACATTGTAAATCTGATGTCGTAATAATTAATGACAAATAATGTCTTAACAGATTTGCTGCAGTTTTTTTTTCATTTTAGATTTATGTTACACACACTACTACTTATTGATAGGTGTTTCACTGGTAACGTACAGAGAGGCAAAGATGACTGGAGCCATAGTGGGTCACGAATGCGCAGCATGCAATGCAAATGAGGATGTTACGTTTATGGTATGTAACACAGGTTTGGACCAACATTCAAGAGTATACACCCCAACATTATATATTTTTTCAATTTGATCATGTACTGCATTAAGCTGTTAAATCGTCCAAAAATAGAATCGGACAACTCGAAATTCTTTTATTTCGATAATAGGACATCAAACCTGCCTTTGAACAACTAAGTCACCAGGCAACAACCACCTCAGCGCAAGAACTGATCCGCTATATCCGGGACCAATGGATGGGCAGTAACACATTCCCGCCAACTGTCTGGTCAGTATTTAGACATATTGTCCGAACCAATAACGACGTGGAAGGTAATGTACAAGTCTGAACAATGAACTTAATTAATCATTTTTCATAAAGTCTTAGCATTTGCAACTTTCTACAGGAACTGTTTGTTATGAGTCTCCTCTGTTTGCTTATGGTTTGATATATTTTTTGACTAGTTCTTATTTGGCAAATATATTCAACCTCTAATGTTTCATTATGAACGCTTTTTCAACTAGAGGTTTGTTTTTGTCACAAAAACAGATGTCTCCCCCTCCCATCCTCTTTCCAATTAACAAGTGTAAGGTCTGTAACTCCAAACTTATCAGGGTCTAATTTTTAGTCATCAGGGGCAATAACTCCAACATAATCAGGGGAGACAATTCAAAAAACCCAGGTACACAACAACATGCATGCTGGCCAACATTCCTGTGAAGTTTGGTGACTCTAGTATTAATGGTTTCAGAGATACACACGACACAAAGTACAGTTTCTCTTATTTAAGTCATAAGGGACAGTAACTCTAAAGTTATCAGGGGGAGACAATTAAAAATCCCAGATGCACAACAACTCATGCTGGTGAACATTCCTGTGAAGATTGGTGACTCTAGCCCTACTGCTTTCAGAGATACGTGCAGCACAACGTTTCTCTAATTTTAAGTTATCATATCAGGGGCAATAACTCAAGAATTATCAGGGGGAGACAATTCAAAAAACCCAGGTGCACAACAGCTCATGCTGGTCAACATTCCTGTGAAGTTTGGTGACTCTAACCCTAGTGGTTTTAAAGATATGCATGACACAAAATTTCTCTAATTTTAAGTAATCATATCAGGGGCAATAACTCCAAAGTTATCAAGGAGAGACAATTAAAAAATCCCAGGTGCACAACAACTCATGCTGGTCAACATTCCTGTGAAGTTTGGTGACTCTAGCCCTAGTGGTTTCAGAGATATAAACGACACTAAGTAAAGTTTGTCTAATTTTAAGTCATCAGGGGCAGTAACTCCAAAATCAACAGGGGAGACAATTAAAAAAAACCAAGAGCAAAACAACTCATGCTAATGAACAATCCTGTGAAGTTTGATGACTCTAGCCCTACTGGTTTCAGAGATATGCGCGACACAAAGTCGTGTATAAATTGAAGTGTTCATATCAGGGGCAATAACTCAAGAATTATCAGGGGGAGACAATTCAAAAAACCCAGGTGCACAACAGCTCATGCTGGTCAACATTCCTGTGAAGTTTGGTGACTCTAACCCTAGTGGTTTTAAAGATATGCATGACACAAAATTTCTCTAATTTTAAGTAATCATATCCGGGGCAATAACTCCAAAGTTATCAAGGGGAGACAATTAAAAAATCCCAGGTGCACAACAACTCATGCTGGTCAACATTCCTGTGAAGTTTGGTGACTCTAGCCCTAGTGGTTTCAGAGATATAAACGACACTAAGTAAAGTTTGTCTAATTTTAAGTCATCAGGGACAGTAACTCCAAAATCAACAGGGGAGACAATTAAAAAAACCAAGAGCAAAATAACTCATGCTAATGAACAATCCTGTGAAGTTTGATGACTCTAGCCCTACTGGTTTCAGAGATATGCGCGACACAAAGTGTGTATAAATTGAAGTGTTCATATCAGGGGCAATAACTCAAGAATTATCAGGGGGAGACAATTAAAAAATCATAGGTGCACAACAACTCATGCTGGTGAACATTCCTGTGAAGTTTGGTGACTCTAGTACTTGCGGTTTAAGAGATACGCGCGACACAATGTTTTTCTATTTTTAAGTCATCAGGGGCAATAACTCCAAAGTTATCAGGGGGACACAATTCAAAAAACTCAGGTGCACAACAACTCATGCTGGTGAACATTCCTGTGAAGTTTGGTGACTCTAGCCAAACTGGTTTCAGAGATACGCGCGACACAAGTTTGTGACGGACAGACAGACGGACGGACGGACGGACGTTCTAACGGATTGAGTGTATGTGGATATTCCTTTGTTCAAAATAGCCACACAAACTGAACATAAGCCACATAAAACCGATGAGAACAAAATATCTTTTGTTCTTATGTAATTATTTAGTCACATAAACAGGAATTGTTAGCGCGGACAAACTCTGGAAAAAACAATATATCTGCCCATAAATGGGGGAGACATAATGAATATTCAGTAATCATTCGACTTAGAAATGGTTAAACATATGCACTATGTTTTTATGTTTGTAACATGTTGAAAAAATTGTTACTCGACTGGGACTGTAACCCAAATTCATGCATTTCAGGATGGCATCACAGGCTGAACGCAGCTGCAGCTAGGACCAGTCTTAAGTTATTGAATGTCCCATGTGTTTTCACGCATTTGTAAACAGAGTAGACCCATATCAGACGGCTCCTATAGGTGCCGTCTGATCAAAGTCTGCTTTGTTTGCTAGTAATAATTTTAAAGATATGTTTCTAAAATGACAATGTGTTAACCATTTCCCTCATAGAAACTTGTTTTCACGCATTTGTAAACATAGTAGACCCATATCAGACGGCTACTATAGGTGCCATCTGATCAAAGTCTGCTCTGTTTGCTAGTAAGGATTTTAAAGATAGGTTTCTAAAATGACCAGGCAGACGTCAGAATTCCTAAAGACAGTCGGACAGCTGTATGCCCCTCCTATGGATTGATGTTTGGGTCTTGTAGCACTCTCAAAGTTGTTGGCCTGAAAACCGCTATAGACCCAGCAGCATTGAAATATATTTTTTTCATATCAAACTTTTGGGTTTTATTTCCATTTTATATTATATATAGTACATATTTGGGTCTTGTAGCACTCTCAAAATAGCTGGCCCACAATCCGCTATAGGTCAAGATTATATATAGTTCATTGGGTCTTGTACCACTCTCAAAGGTGTTGGCCCACGATCTATATTTCAAAATTAAGCATATTTGGGTCTTGTAGCACTCTCAAAGTAGCTGGCCCACAACCCACTATAGGTCAAAATTATATATATGGTTCATTGGGTCTTGTAACACTCTCAAAGTTGTTGGCCGACGATCTAAATTTCCGAATTTAGCATGTTTGGTTCTTGTTGCACTCTCAAAGTACATGTAGATGGCCAACAACCCGCTATAGGTCAAAATTATATATATAGCTCATTGGGTCGTGTAACACTCTCAAAGGTGTTGGCCCACGATCTATATTCAAAATTTAGCAGGTTTGGGCCTTGTAGCACTTTCAAAGTAGCTGGCCCACAACACGCTATATGTCAAAATTATATATATGGTTCATTGGGTCTTGTAACACTCTCAAAGTTGTTGGCCGACGATCTAAATTTCAAAATTTAGCATGTTTGGTTCTTGTTGCACTCTCAAAGTACATGTAGATGGCCAACAACCCGTTATAGGTCAAATTATATATATAGCTCATTGGGTCGTGTAACACTCTCAAAGTTGTTGGCCCGCAATCTACGAGGGGTGTTCCAAAAATAATGTCACTTGCATCGGTGCTCATATAGCGGAAGTGCTTTTGTTCATTTTAATTTGCTCTGCCCTTCAAAATACTCTCCGCCAGCCAGAATACACCTTTTTAGCCGGTCAATCCATTTTTGGAAGCATTTTTCATACTCTTCAATGGGGACACCCATCAGACACTGATAAACAGCATATCCAAGGGCATTTCTCGAATTGTATCTCCTTCCAGATAAATGATATTTAAGTTTTGGAAAGAGAAAATAGTCGCAGGGGGCCAAGTCTGGCGAATACGGAGGGTGCGGAAGGACGGTAACCTTCTCTGACTCCAAAAAGTCAGTCACAATACGTGCCTTGTGAGCGGGTGCATTATCATGCAAAAGTCGGGCATACTTAAGTCCTGTTTTGGGGCGGCTACTTTTGTAGTAGTTCTTCAATTTTCTCAGAACAACGTTTTTATAGAACTTGCCTGTGACCGTTCTGCCTTTTGGCACCGGGATTTGAATAGCTGGACCCTTATTAGTGAAAAAATAGCATACAAAACCTTCTTTACCGTTCGTATTCGTTTGGCAATACCTGGGCGTCTGGCATTTTTAGTGGCCCATATTCGGTTGGAAACATTCCGCTTTGGTTCAAAATAATACACCCAGGTCTCATCACCAGTGACTATATTGTCAAAAGCCTTTTTACTATATTTTGGGTACATTTTGAGAAGTTTTTTTGCCATTGTTACACACGTCTTCTTTTGCTCATCCGTTAACAAATGGGGTATCCATCTTGCATTTATCTTTCTAACTTTTAGGTGTTTCTTCAAAATTGAATGAACTCTTGCTAACGACAAGTTTGTCATTCGAGCCAATTGTCTTACGGTGAATCGAGCATCAGTTTTGAGGATATTTCGGATTTTTCTATGTTACCTTTGGTCGTAGTTGTTGCAGGACGACCTGGGCGAGCAGCATCTTTCAGTTGCTGCTGCCCAGCACTAAATTTAGCTACCTACCTACAAACAGTCCTGTGGGACATTTGACCCTCCCCATAATTGTCACACACCTCGCGGTGAATATCTACAGCCTTTATGCCGAGCAAAGACCTATGATAACACATAGATAAGAAACTACTGCATAACACTAGGAGAACTTTATTCTGATAGGTGGTTTGGTTCTTTGCATTAAACTTTTTTGTTTGTGAACAGATTTTAACAATCCAGGTATCATATTGTAGCTTTATAGTTGCACTACACAATGATATGCTTATATTTCCCGAGTTTTTCTTACCATCCGAGATATTTGCAAACGTGACTTTGTTTGATTTTGTACACGTTAAAATCATACCTTATTTCAGCACGTGGCAAACTCATATTTTATAAACTACTGAAAAACAAAAGTTTTATCTGTGATAAAAATTGTATTAATAGTATTTATAATCGTTTTCCAATTAAATGATACCATATTATTTTGAAGAAAGTATGCAAATCTTTAGAAATCTTGATTTTTAATTGCAAACTAAGGTAATTTTCATCAAAATAAATAGATTTCAATTCAGACAGGTGGGTTGGGTCTTTGCACAAAACTTTTTTGTTTGTAGACCGATTTTAACAATCAAGGTACCATATTGTAGCTGAATAATTGTTCTACACAATGATATGTTTATATTTCATGAGCCTTTCTTACAACTAGAGATATTTGCAAACGTGACTTTGCGTGATTTGGTACATTTGCCGCGAGACTTGGTGAGATTTGTCTAAGTTGCTTATCTGTGTGTTATCATAGGTATTTGTGCCGAGTAATGACCTACCTTTTATATAGGCCCTAATTTCAAGAACATTTTCAGCTCGTTTTCCTGTCATTTTGTGTATAGTCTAACGAATAGGCTATGAAACGATGTACACTGTACCGAGGCAAGTGAACTTGTGGACGAGATATTTACCTGTGTCACGAGCCAGTGATCACTCAATCGACACGAGGTGGTTTTGTGCATGAATTGCACGATTTCCGCGAAATAAAGCACAGATGACATTATTAATGGAACACCCCTCGTATATTCCAAATTTAGCAGGTTTGGGTCTTGTAGCACTCTCAAAGTAGCTGGCCCACAACACGCTATAGGTCAAAATTATATATAGTTCATTGGGTCTTGTAACACTCTCAAAGTTGTTGGCCTACGGTCTATATTTCTAAATTTAGCATGTTTGGGGCTTGTAGAAATCTCAAAGTAGCTGGCCTACATCTATCAGTATTGAAATATATTTTTACATATCGAACTTTGGGTTTAATTTCTATTCAAAATTAAATACGACCTATACTTCAAAATCAGTTTTGGTATCAAAAACAATTCTACTTGAATTCTCCGGATTTTTATTATCTATTAACTAAAACTCAGATGATTAAAATATTACATCAGATACATTATTTATGAAATTATTTTTTAAAAATATTTTGGCACTTAAAATTTTTATATGTATCGCCCGACATGTTTTGAGTGAATACATTTTCTAAATTATGGGGCTCATCATGAAAGCAGGGTCCACGTCCCGAGCCCTGGGTGCACATCTAGTGTATATTATATGTGTAGTAGATGCTCTCACTATAACAAAAATAAACACCGCTACGTAATATTATATTATATTATGTGACCAAATATACCACAGTGGTATCCGTCTTCTTCGTTCTGCCAGTAAAATGTCTCTTTGAAAGCCATGCCTGAGAATGAAAATGTTTTTAAGTAGTGATGGATTCCGCGACTGAATACAATACTCCAACTTAGGTCTTACTAGTCCTTTATACAGTCTTAAAATGGTATTTTCATCTCTAGATATAATGTGATGCTTGATCATGCCCAATGTCATATTGTCCTTTTTCACAGCACAAACACATTGTTTAGAAGATTTCAATTCACTAAATATTATAACACCTAGATCAGTTTCTTCTGTAACAGATTGCAAATTTTCACTTTCCATTTTGTAATTATAATGTGGATTATTATGGCCGATATGCAGTGATTTGCATTTCTTTATATTAAACACCATTTGCAAATATTTAGACCACTGACAGTTTATAATATCTTCTTGCAGAAGTATGTCTACATCAGTTGAAACTGAACGATACACCTTAGTCTTCTGCAAACTTTTGATTATGACTTGCTATCACATTGACTATATCATTCACGAATATGAGGAAAGTGTTGGGCCTTAAACGAAACCCTGAGGAACACCGGAAAAACCACCTTGTAGTCCTGAATGTTCTCCATTTAGAACAACTATTTGTTTACGTCCTCTTAACCATTCCCATATTCAAGTCATAACATCCACAGAGATACCATGGCATTCAATTTTACGTAACAGTGTTAGCTTTTAAGACGAGGCACTTTATCAAATGCTTTACTAAAGTCTAGATAAATCACATCCATTGATTTACCTTCATCAATGGCTTGGGTCATTTGTTCAAGAAATAATAATAAGTTTGTAAGGCAGGATTTGGCTTTAGTAAAGCCGTGTTGTGAATTAAACAGCAATGAGTGTTCATTTAGATGGTTAACAATAGTTTCTCTCAATATAGATTCAAATACTTTACAAACATGTGAAGTAAGACTAATAGGCCTGTAGTCACCAGGGTCTGACTTGTCTGCCCTCTTTAATATTGGTGAAACGTTTGCCTGCTGCCAGTCACTTGGAAATTGTTTACACTTCAAGCTATTTTCAAAAAGTATACATAGAGGATCCACAATGAAGTCACAAATATCCAACAAGAAAGAAGAGCCTAGATTGTCTGGACCGGTGATTTATTCATTTTCAAACGTTTTATTATATGTTTCTCAACTAGTTCTGGTGTAACGTTTATATTTTTAAGTTTGTCTTCGTCAGTTCCACTGAATATCATATCGGGGTCCTTTAAACAATCTTTGTTTTTACGAGTAAAAGATGATGCAAAGAAAGTATTGAGTTCTTCCGTCATAAATTTGGAATCTGAGCTAACTTCTTCATTTCTTCCTTTTAACGGACCAATACTATCCCTGACTTGCTGCTTACTCTTAACACATTTGTAATAGGATTTAGTGTCATGTTTGATGTTCTCCCCCAATTTTAGCTCAAAACGATGCACTGAATCACATATGAGATACTCTTTATACCTAACTATAACGTTTGTGGCTACCTTATCAATCTGTAATTTCTATACAACTGTTTCTTTTTCCTTATTTGTCTGACTATATCTCTAGTCATCCAAACTTTATTTTCAGATTTCATACGTCGTTTTTTACATTGATACATGGTCTTTAATAGTGTTTTGTAGAGTCTGTTTAAAAATGTCCCAACACTGTCAGGTTTCCTTGAAACATTTTTTCAGTCAACCACCACCAACTTCCTCAACTCATCAACTTTTCCCCCACCATATTTGCCCTTTTCCAATCTGATATTTCTTGTGAGTTTTCAACAACATCATTGGACATATTAAACTTTGTCAGTAAAAGAATGTGGTTACTACTGCCAAGACTTCCAATGCACTCTAAACTGTTCACTAAATTAGGGTCAGTTGTCAAAATAAGATCTAAGATATTATTCCCGCTAGTTGGAAAATCTACATGCGGATGCAAGAATGTGTCCATTACCACATTTAAAAATTCAGAGCTATCACGACCAGCTGTCAGATTTTCCAAATCAATATCTGGATTAAAGTCCCCAATGCTGATGATGTTTTTGCTACTTAGTTCATGAAGACAGTTCATGAGTTTATCATTGTCTATTCCTGGTGGATTAGGTGAACTATAAAATACAACTATTACAGTTTTTTAACATCTGCACTTCCAATTTCTATCCAGACTGAATTTGAATACTCTGTACTACTCTTTGGAAAAAACTGCACAAAGTCAATAGAATTCTTGACATATAACAATACATCAACTCCTCTCCCATCTTTTGTGTCGAGTCTATATTGACGTACTGACTTCTGATATCCTTGGATACAATATTCTTGATCAGATATTTTACTATTAAGCCAATTTTCTATCAAACCAATGTCTGGGTCATATGTGTCCACAATTGCTTGCAATTCATAGTGCTTATGAACTACACTTTGAGCATTAGTATATATGTTATTTGAACAAGTATATCTTTTAAATTGTACATTATTATCGGTTTAACAAGTGTCACTTGTCTCATATCCAACACTATTTTTTATTCAACTCGGTCTTATCACTGCTAGACAGCTCAGTATCAATAAATGATTTATTATAGTCTGAACGTATTTACACCAGTACCAACTGTAACTAGTTTTTTCTCTGTGATCCAGCTACCTCTACTGAAGCAGCGGAACCACTACCTCCACTGGCGCTAGCAGCTGGTCTTGACATTCCAGTGTGCTTCCCAGTATCACCTGTACCATATGCAGCTGTGGCGTTCTAGAGTTGCCCCTTGCATGATTATTATTCACAGATGATGCAGCATTGTTGCCCGAAGTTACACCGATTACATGAGGTGCTGACTTTTTGAGGCCCTTGGTTTAATGTTTGTGCAATTTTTCCCTTGGAAATTTTCATGCCTACCTCACTATTTTCTCTTGTTTTTCAACTCTGTTCTTAATTCGTACTCTATCTGTCGTTGTTTCCTGGTTAAGGCTCGGGACAGATAAATGCTGCGATGACTAGGAATGTTTGATAATTTAATTGGAAAAGTAGTAAAGTCAAGCAGGCAAAGCCACATGCAAGACGCAACCACCACCAAAACACCGATAGACAGCATGACACACACACACACACAACCACACACCCAAACGCACACGCACACACACATACGAAATGAACACAGAAAACACCAAAAGACACACAAGAAACAGGGACAAACGTTCCACAACATGAACAAACCACAAGCACAAAGACGCAAGGCAAACAAAAGGAAGGGTGACAAAGAGAGTACCGCCTTGGCACGGTCAGCAGCAAAAACACCACTGGGGGTTTAAACCGGTTTACGGACGTCCTAACCTCACACTTCTCTCAAAGTCACCCTAGCTTTACAAATATTGTAAATAAAGGTATCCCCGCTGGACTTACCCACAACATAGACGACGGTGAACACAGGACAACATGTAAAACATAGCATAATAACTGTGACAATCCGTCAAATATGTACTCAATGGCTTTGCTGAAGTCAGAGCACCTGCAGGTAAGCCGTTAAGGGCACGACAGGGAAAAAATAATACATGAGTCTGGTAAGCTCCTCCTGTATCCAAGTTTAAGAGTATACCATCATAGAGTACTACCCTCGGCCTGTCATCGCGCAAGCAAAGAGGGAAGCGTAGCTACCGACTGTAAAAGGATCGATAACCAAACATGCAGTGTGTTGCAATATAATAGGATCATAACCTTTCTTTTTAAGACGATATGCACTCTTTGGAACAACCCTTTTGTTTTCAATAGTGTCAAAAGTAGTTAGCAAGTGTCCCTTGTTACCAATTCTTTGCACAGCAACAGTTCCTGTAACATCCAAAGCTGGATCATCTAAAAAGTCCTGCAAAAGTTCTGTATCAGATTTATCCTTTGACCGAGGCATTCCAGAAACCACGAAATTTAACTTACGTCCTTCAATGTCAATTGCCTCATTTACTGCTTCTGATATGTTTGTATGACTAGAAGTATCTGTTTGACTAGAACCAAATTTTTCAACAGACTGACCAGAATTACAAATGTTCTTTTGTTTAAGTGAAACCACTTCCTTCTCTAGATTTTCAATTATAGTATGCATTGTATGAATGGATTTCATAATATTCATCACATCCATCTTCATACATGAGCTACACAATGGAGTTTTCAGTTTAAGAAGAGAGACAGTTGCTGTGTGGAAATACATTCACATGTGGTGTGGAATATAGAATCGCATAAATTACACTTCATACAATCCTTATGGCAATCATTCCTACACCTCTGATATTGCTTCTTCTCTCCTGCTTGCATTTTCACAGCAGTTTGGTCACTCAGTCTTTGGGCGGGTTTATCCATCTTACCCATTATATGGCTGGAAGTATCACGTGGTGATCAGGTCAAAAACGTAGATTTGGGGGACTCGATCAATAAATAACACTCTGGGACTAATACACAAATTAAGGGAATAACTTAAACAGGTAATGGATCTAGATGCTCTCCATCGTCTGGTATCAGGTCACCTAACTTCTTCATTTTTGTGCGCGTCTATTTTTTCCCACTGTCCGCCATTTTCCAACCGGAAGTCATCATGAGCAAATTCATCCAGGATTCGGAACATGGGTCCTGCATTTTTTATAAAGCCCCCCACCCACCAACACATACGAGAAAGCAAACCAAATGCATCGCACTTCTCAAACCACTACACCTGACGATATGTCATTTTTGAATATCCTTGCTCTTCTACTCTAAGAGAAACCTTCTGGAAGTATTACATGAACTATAAAAAAGAAAGTGGTGCAGCAGTGCATGTGTTGCACCTCTTTGCCGGAAAATAGCTCATGAGCTAATGTTATATTTTATTCAACTTATTTATATCCGACGTAAGATACATTTTCTTGTATCTTGTATCTCTGAAATCAGATAACCATCTAGTTACCGATGGTATAGGAAATCTGAACATTTGATTAATCCCGTTCAAGTCGATCGGCAATCACTAAGGATTTTTCTCCTCCCCCACACGAATTCACGACGGTATACCACCAGTCATTAACTAAAACTAAATACAAACGTGTTCCCTGGGTTAAGTGGCCAAGTGATATGCACGTGTATGCCTATTTATGTACATGTACCAATATTGTCCAAGCCGTTTGATTCCACTGAAGCAGATTAAAACCAAGCTTTGATAGAAGACCGCCTTATGATCATTACTGTGAGCTTTCTTCAAAATCAAGCCAATAGTCATAAAGAAGATGATATTTAACCCTTTACTCCTTTAAATACTGCCTTTGCAAACAGAGTTAACAGTTTGCAATGATCATGTTGGAGCCGTCTGATCAGAATATGCCCCGTTTAAATAGATCTGATTCTTCAGTTTCTGCCACGTGTCATTATAGGAAACTAACTATCTGTTCAATATTCATGGTGTTACGTGTTCTTACATTGATATTCACGGAGTAAATTTTTACAGACAGTTCTCGGTTAGTGAAATTTTGAACCGGTTATAGAACAAAGAATCGAAACGTCGACGATTAACCGAGTCATACACCAAAGCTGCCAAATATTCTTTAGATATGTTTTTAAGGCAGAAAATGACCATCTTTTCAATGTCACTGTTATACATAGTCCATTATTGGACTGCTGCTTTTATAAACTAAACACAAACGTGCTTCCAGGATTACGCGGCAAAGTGATATATTTATATGCAAATCTACCAAAATTGTCCAGGCCGTTTTATTTCATTGAAAACACATATTGCAGGAAACCGGAAAGGGAAGGAGAACGTCGGATATCTGTACTATTTCGTTTTTGTCGTACCCTTTATTACTTTTCTACAGTTACTCTGTTTGCAGCTCAATCATTGAGTACACTAGCGATAGGTGGATACAGTTTGTTCACTTAAATGTTTTCGTTATACATGCACTTTGCCACTTTATTGGCAATCCCGGTTGTTGTAGATTAGTCGGAGAGGGGATACGTTTATTTACACTGTTTGCCTTTTAGGGTGGGGATGGAATAAGTGTGAGAATGGGCGCTCATAAACCGGTTTACCCCCCCCCCCCAGTGACTTTTGTCACTGACCGTTCCAAGGCGGTACTTCCATCTTCCCCCTATTGTATGTTTGTTTTGTCTTTGTGCATCTCTTGATGTTTTTATAGTTATGTACATTTGCTGTTTCCTTGTGTTGCTGTTCGGGCGACTGTTTGTTCTGTATGTGGTGTTTCCTGCATGACTCATTTTTGAACTTTTTGCATAAAGAAGGTTTTCAACTCTCTGTGACCTGATTTTGCAGCAGATTAAAACATGTATACAACTTTGATAAAATACCTTAATTCTTTCATTCATATAAACTCTTTTTTTCATGCATTTGCAAACAGAGTAAACCCAGATCAGACGGCTCCTAGAAAAGCCGTTTGATCAGGGTCTGCTCTGTTTGCTTATGGAATTTGAAATATCAGTTTCTTTAGTTTCTAAAATGGGTTCAATGTTCCATCTTCCGTTTTTTCATTATAACTTTTTTGCCCATGAATATTCAGTGGGTAGTGAAAATTGAAACGAACGTAGAACAGGGAAAGGGTTGAGCTCAATAGTGTGAGCTTCCTTACAAATCCCACCAATGGTGGATAAGATGATGTGTAAGAAATGTATACATAATAAAATCCGTTTCAAGCTCTAATGACCTGCTTATGCAGTGGTCTAGAACGATTTACATAACTCTGATAGCGGATCAGCAAAGGACCATCCTTACACATTTGTATCGAATCTATTAAACAGTTAAAGGGGAAATATTGTTTGAAGGAATTGTTCTTTTAATGTATTTTATCTTATGTTACACACTTATACGAGCGTACACCGGAATCAAAATAGTTATAATATTCTGAAAATGGGTGATCCCTCGAAAGCAAAAGTAGAAATGCAAAAAGAGAAAATTGCAGACTCGGTTTTATTGAGTCTGTTCATAAGTAGTAATTAAAAGTGAAACACTACTCACGCCCCCTAGCACCGGCTTAAGCAGTATTTAATTTTCAAAATTAATAACATGAAAACTAATGATCCCGAAGGACCAGAAAATATAACAACACTGAGAATGAAGTACGGGGCGACCTTTTACGGCCACCACACAAGCACTTAACACCTGCTGTTGTGAAGTACATATATTCTGAATATGGGTGATCCCTCGAAAGTAAAAGTAGAAATGCAAAAAGAGAAAATTGCAGACTCGGTTTTATTGAGTATGTTCATGAGTAGTAATTAAAAGTGCAACACTACTCACGCCCCCTAGGACCGGCTTAAGCAGTATATAATTTTCAATACTAATAACATGAAAACTAATGATCCAGAAGGACCAGAAAATATAACAACACTGAGAATGAAGTACGGGGCGACTTTTTACGGCCACCACACAAGCACTTAACACCTGCTGTTGTGAAGTACATATATTCTGAAAATAGGTGATCCCTCGAAAGCAAAAGTAGTAACCTTTGAAAGGGGACCATCCAAGGATCTTTCCTGTAAGGTTTTAACAATTTCAAGTCGGAAGGATAGAAACTGTTGCTTATACAAACTATTCGTTAATATTGATCTACGTTTAGCTGCTGTAACCTGTTTAGCAGTGGACCGGACACATTTACAGTAGAACTTGTCCTGAGTGGCCATTCGTTTATTGAACATAAGCAGAATGTTGCTTAATACAAGGCAAAGTAACAAAGATAGCTCATATAGGGAGTTTCTGCATTATTTTTGACCTGCATTAAGCTACAAACCGCCTTATAGATCGACATTTTACCTGTTTTTGATGGCCACTTAAGACAGATTCTACTGTATATGACATTGATAGAGGAACTTCTGAGAATAATTACTGTGGCATTTGGTCAAAACTCACTCAGTGGTTTAGAAGAAATTTGTTTAATGAAATAATCCGTTATTTATTTTCAGCTTTTATGAGTGACTAATGCAACTGCCCCGAATCAGTAATACATCTTCTATAGAGGACTGCCTAAGAATCATTCTTGTAATGCTTGGTAAAATCCATTTAGTATTTAAGGGACCTTTTATAGAAATTGCTGACGAAGAATAACGCACAACAGATGATATACGAAAGCCTATATGGACATCATCCCTATAGCTTACCATGGCAAGGTAAGATATAGGAATGATTTCCACATCGGTCAAGTTGGTACTTTGTTCCAGATGAATTAAAATGAAGTACGTATAGTTCTAAATTCAAATCAAAAGTCTTTGTGACAAACGCAATCATTTTGCGATCAGATTTTACACGGGGCTTATAAAAGAACCAACATTTAGTAAAGAGTCACCTATCCAGTGTATTCCAATTGAAATGTTCACTATAGCCACATGACGAACACATGCCCAATCCCTTGTGGCCATGCTTTAAATCATTTCTGAACACTTTTGATTGAGGGCCATTTATGGATTATGTTTGCCAAATATTGAAAACAATCCAGCCGATTAAGACAATATTACAGTGTTATCCAGAGTTATACATGGATTTCAATTCCTTGAGCTAGTAGAGAAGAATTTCCATACTTTTTAGGCAGATGGATGCTTAATTCAGGGTGAAAGTAATGTATGATTTTCTCCCTGCATAAAGCTGACACCTGTCTCCAAGACTGATATTTATACTAAATTTAACGCCCATTTCGGAAGGGTTTTACGGTACCTAATTTTAGTTTTGAATACAGTGTATGTATGTTTCGTGCACTGAAATATCGGTGCTTTTAAACGATGCTCTTCTAGTGCAAATTAACTAAAAAGAGAGCGGCGAGTTTTAATAAGTTTATTTTGGTCTATATCTTTTTTATTCCTAAATTATGACAGAGCATTAGGTGGCCGGTGAGAGTTTCCGTTCATTGTACTTTGTGCTCAGGCTAGTTAAACATGCACCTTTTACATTTAACGTACCGTCTTTATACCCAGGTGCAATTATGAAATCTGGCTAATAGATATTCATGACGTCATAAGTTCTAACATGGTTATTGAACAGGAAAATGGTTGAAGGCAAAGACCGGAGTTTGATATTGCAGATACTCAATAAAGTGTATTCACGAAATGTATAAGCGTGCTGAAACATTCCATTACGGCTGTAAAGTGGATTATTAAATGTCACAGCCTAAAGTTACAATAAAATCTCGATAATACGATCATTCAAATGCGTATCATTATCCATCTTTAACACATCCCCTCATATGCTATCTTAAGATCCAACCTCTGGAATAAATCTACCGAAATTAACTAGAGAAAAGGAAAATTCTAGATTTTTGTAGTTTAAAAACATTGTGATAAATAGAGCATATGCTCCTATAGGAGCATATGCTCTATTTATCACAATGGTTTCAACAGGTGACTTTTGCAGAGGCGTCAAAATACGCCAATATGAGGGAATGGGTTAAGACAGTTGGCATCTTAATGCAGGGTAAAGGCCCCCAGAAAGATCTTCTAGGATTTTTCTGCATGACTTTCACCCTGCAATAAGCAGCCATAAATTCGTCATTACTACAATTTGATAGTATCGATTGTTTACTGTATATGACAAGTTGGGTTTGGTTTTTATCGGGTGTTACGTATATTCTATATTTTCATAAAACCTATATTTTAAAATAAAAAAGATTGTGGTGTGGTAATAATACTGTCGTAGCATTGGTGTTAAGTGTTAATAATATTATTCATTGTGTAAGTAATTTTGCAGAAACTAACTTACCGACTCCGATATCTGCCTTTAGGAGATTCCTGTATAAATTTAGGACTGTTCGACTTTGCATTTTTGAATAGTCCATTTCAAATTTTAGCATTGAAAGGACACCGTGACAATGATTACCTTTGTCGTCCTGCAGTTAGTGTTGCTTGGGGGGAATCACCAATTAATAATTTAAGCACTGAATTTCCAATCGGACTATTTCAAAATTGCAAAAGCTTACTGTGAATATTCAGGGATTTTGAAAAGAAAAGTGTAACACACAGTAAAGAAAAGTGTAACAAACAGTAAAGAAAAGTGTAACACACAGTAAAGAAAAGTGTAACAAACAGTAAAAGAAAAGTGTATCAAACAGTAAAGGAAAAGTGTAACACACAGTAAAGAAAAGTGTAACAAACAGTAAAGAAAAATGTAACACACAGTAAAGAAAAGTGTAACAAACAGTAAAGAAAGTGTAACAAACAGTAAAGAAAAGTGTAACACACAGTAAAGAAAAGTGTAACAAACAGTAAAAGAAAAGTGTAACAAACAGTAAAGAAAAGTAAGTGTAACAAACAGTAAAGAAAAGTGTAACACACAGTAAAGAAAAGTGTAACAAACAGTAAATATTCCGTTATATCTAGTTTAGTTCCCCAAAACCTGCATATGCAGCGCATCGGTTAATATCATGTTAACAACTGACCCATGCCTTAATCTATTTAACTCATTTAGCAATCTGTGAAAATGTAAATGTTATATGATATTGAAGTTTTACAGGTGACATTACTGTATATATGAATATATTTACCTTTGTATGCATATGTATATTCTTCCTCATGAATTCATGTAAAATCATGAACTGGGTGTAATAAAGGATATTTGATTTGATTTGGTACAACTTTTGTAGTTTTGAGAAAGGACCATCTGCGGTTCAGTCCTATAAAGTTTGATAAAATCCCATTCCATTTGTTTTACCCTGTCGCTGCCAATGGCGATTATGTGCTTACCTTTGAAATTAGTTTCAATCCTGAAGAGACGCCGAGTAACTCTGCGTCTTATCATGATCCAAACTATTTGATGCTTTGATTATAAACGTTGGAAATGAAAATTATAGCAGACGACACATTTCATAGACAAAACAAATATGAGTGGCAGCGAAAAGGTTAAGGACATAATGGGACTTACTTAACCCTTCGCTTGCTGAATTTTAAAATACATTTCTCCTTCTTTACCCATGCTCTGTTGTTTAATTACATATATCTTCAGTGTGTACTAGTATTTCGCTGTGCAATCACTGCTGTGGAGTGCACTGGTTGCACAATCAACTTGTAAATAGTGCAGACCCTGATGAGACAGCTCCTGCAGGAGCTGTCTCATCTGGGTCTTCACTATTTACAGGTAGGTATATTGACGTGAATAGCAAGCGAAGGATTAATATGCAGTGAACTGCAACCACGTGTATAACGTTCTATATTGTAAGCATTACTGTGAAATTTGATCATTGCTAAATATCAAGAGTCTAGATCAAAACAAAACATCACGTCAAACATTGCGCTAAGCTGTTTGGAATTCCACTTTCAATCGCTCCTAACACATCCCAAGTCTTTAACAAGAAACTTTACAATAGTACGAAAACAAGATTTTCCCTTTTTAGGGTTTCGGCTTTGCCGAAATCCTTATAAAATGGATTGCGACTCAAACTTCCTGGAAAACCCCTAGTGCACGAGCTCTACATAGCGAGAATCCCCCTAAGAGAATACGCGCATGTGCAGTGTTTGGCTTACAATCCGGTTCCGGACTCTTACAAACGATTTATATAGAGGATCTTACATGAGTGTTCTTGATTATTGGATTTATTAAATGAGTCTTTTTAAAACGATAAAAAACGAGCTTTAGCGAGTTTTTTTATCGTTTTAAAAAGACGAATTTAATAAATCCAATAATCATGAACACGAATGCAAGATCCTATTTATAACATAACACACACAAATGTTATTTGCAGCCAATATTTCAGCAGTAACGTGGATTGTTATAAATTCTCCTTACATATAGAAATGATGAATGAAAGGTGTTATTAGGTTCGCTAGGTAACTGGGACAAAGTAGGTCCAAATTTTCCAACTTTATTTTTTACTTACTGTCATATCAACCAGGATCTAATTCAGACCTCTCTGGTATTCAATTTAACTGTGATAGTTTATGATATAAAAACATACAGAAACACGTCAAAATAATTTTTGAGTTACAGTTTTGACATACATAGTTACAAACACGTCACATTTTGACGTCATTGTACACAACATGTGTCTATGTAAAGCGCGCCATTTACATGAAGACCTACATGTACAGTCGCCAACACGTCCGACACTCACTGTCAATGGGATTCGAAATGCGCCTTCGTTTTGGTATATTAAGCCATTCATTAGTGTTGTATGTATACACATGGACATGGACATTTCCACCGAGAAAAAAAAATCTCGATTCAAGTTCAGTGAAAATGTTTGAAATGGACAAAAGATTCAGTACGAACTGCTGCATAAAATGTGTTGGAACAGGAGGAAGATTTTTGCGATCAGCTGAGTTAGTGAGTATAGCATATTTGAAATATGTTTGTGCTGTGCTGGATTCAGATGACTATTGTTTTTGATTGATGAGATATTTGTATGAGTAGAAATCTGCATAAACAAAAGGACATGCGGTGAAGAAAATGCAAAGTTGAGGAGGCATTTTAATTTAAATGTAGAATTGATTGTATGGGTCAGAGTAGCTGGTAGGTCTTTTTTGGCATACATTTTGTATATGATTCCTGACAGCGATTACAATTTGTATCATTTTATCGAAATTAAGGCGCAAGTGCCAACAATCTTTGCCATCTATCGTGACTCAATCGTGGACAGGTAGGTCGACCACCGCCCGCCAGTTTGTTTGTTTTGACAGCGCGTATGAATCGTTCGAATGTTATTCGGTCGTTCGAATGTTATTCACTAGTGATTATATGCCCATGATTATCAAAAAATAAATGATAGTGTTACGTCACGCTGAAGCCACGTGTTATGTTATAAAATGAAATATGGAAGGTGGATCCATTAGCAAACAGAGCAGACCCTGATCCTATGGGAGATGTCTTATCTGGGTCTAATCTGTTTGCAGATGCATGAATACAAGTTTATATGAGGGAAATTAAGGGTTAAATAGACTTCTTCTGTTCTTCACATCAGAAACTACAGTATTTATAAAGGTTACAGCACTGGTGGTCAGTAGTGCAGGGCAACTGTTACATCATGCTAAAATCTCTCGAGGTCATACGCGTAACCCTTTGCACGCTAGCGGCGAAACTGTGATTGCCTATGCAAACAGTTTGGATCCAGATGAGAGGCCACATACTTCTGCGTCTCCTCAGGATCCAAACTGTTTGTCACCCTGACTATATTTTTGCATAAAATGAAAGAAAGTTTATTGGAGAATTGAAGCAGACGTCAATTGCTGCAGACGAAAAATCACTCAGCATTGTAAGGATTAAGCAAGCTGTAGAGATCTGTAATATCGTCTGCTTCAGGTTTGTCATCATTTGAATTTCTAAAAGCTTAGTTTTAGGCATTTTGATCTAAGGCAAAATTGTCACAAGTTGTAAACAGTTTAGATTTTGGTCAGACAGTCACTTGGTATTAGATCTGAATCCAAACAGTGTGTACCACTTTCGCCAACCTCTATTATTTAAGTAGCTTGGAAGGTAGTAATAACACTTACTATTAAAAGGAAACAAGGGTTTTTGTATCCTTTATATTATAAAAAAACATTAAAAGGAAAAAGGAGACAGGCAAACAAAATGAGACAAAACACTTTCTTATCTTTTAATTTATATACATTTCATCATTCATTGATTTACGTGTCAGGTTTATAGTATCTTATAGTGTCTTATAGTATCTTATAGTAATGTATGTAATTTATTTCTAATTCATATCATTTATTTCTATGACGACGGTTACTGATCAGGGTCTGTAGTCTTTACTACAGCACTAAATGTAATTTACATGTATGACTATAATTTATTTTTAATTATATCATTTATTGATATACTTGTTACATGTATGATGCTGCAAATAGCGAAGACCCTGACCAGGTGTGGTAACTGATCGGGGTCTGTATTGTTTGCAGCACAGACTCACAAATTGGCCCTGAACAGACTCACACTCGCAGTCTCCTCAGGAAAAAGTAAGAAAATAAATGCAATCACACAAAAAGACAAAGTGTAGGCATGGATAAACTATTCTATGAACTTCAGGGTCTTTTCTGTTTGCAAAAGCATAGAAAGGCTTAATTTTGCTCAGACCAATTGTACCCGATATGGAACCCTGAAATCGTCTTCACTTTATTATCTAAAGTGAAACAATATTATGTGTCTAACAACCCATATACCAATGGGAGGTTTAACTTCGAATTTTCATCGATGATAAGCTGTCAACCTTGATGTGAAGATTTTCTTAAAGAATGTAATTATTGCTCTGACCATTTTACCAGTGTTATAGAACTCTGAAATTGTCTTCACTGTATAACACATAGTCAAAAGTGCTTGGTATAGAGGCACTATTGTTAGGGTGAGGGATGCATCAGTGTCTTGGAAACAATTTTCTAGTTAATTTTATTTTCCCTGTTGTATCCTGCCATACTAAGTTGAATATATTTGTTACTTTATAATTTGTCATATTGTTAATATCAACCCACAGTATATTTGGCAATTATTTGTAGGGTATTTAGAATAATAAGGAATATGTCTAAAATTGGTGGAAGTGTACATGTATATATGGATAAGTGAATGATGTATGCTTATTACTGTTATGACCCACCAGATAGTAGCAGAAGTATGACCCTTACTTTCAAATAATGGAATGATGGCTCTACACTACATTAAACTATCATTTTGGCTCTATTGGCACAAAGTAGCAAGTTGAACTATTGGAATCGTCCTGTGTGTGACATGTTCATAAAACAATTCTTTAAATGTCTTCCAGACTACTGACATAATTTTCAGAAAAAATCCACAGCAAACAATATAATATATATTATGTCCGAAACCTTCATTACTGTCAGTACTTTGATTTTAATTGTGATCGTAGCCATGACCTTGATATGATGAGACCAAGATCGAAAACCGATGTGTTTAAATATTATTTTGATCCCTCTCCATGTAATCCCAACCTTGCTGTTTTATTTTTAGACAAAAATTACATCTATACAAAGTCTGGTTACATGTTTGCTCGTTTAATTCCTACATGAAGCCCTGGCGAGTTTTGACGAAGACCAACTTCTGCTTCAGAATAGGAATGTCTTTCAACCATCCTATTAAGCTAACAGTTGACCAATAGTCATGTACAATGGCAATTAAGCTCAGGATAGGAATGGCTTTCAGCCAACCTATAAAGCTAACAGTTGACCTAAAAGTCATATAAAAGGAATGATTTTCAGTCAGCCCGTTTATTCTAATTTATTATATTGATGAGCATGACTTTCAGTCAACTTGTCTGGATCAAGTTTGTTAATACAGTATATGCGTTTCCTTCCGGTTTGTGATTTTATGTCTATTGTATATCTTCTGCATATCTTTCATTGACCGGATAGGCAATCGTGTGGTTCCATGATTTTTCAAATGATTTAATATATATTGTATATCTATCATATATCTTTCATTGCCTGGATAAATAATCATGCGGTTCGTTCCGGTTGGTTATTTTATCCATGTGAAGCGCTGTTGAACGCACATATCCGGTGTGAAAAGAGCGCTATATAATGTGGTATAATAATAATAATAATAATAATAATAATAATACATGTCTCCATACAACCCAAGTCAGATCGTTATCCTATCACCTGTAAACCAAGGGAAATGAATGTAAATTGTGACTACATGTATTTTGTGTCCGCTCACTCGAATCAAATTTAACACTCCACGTGCAGTGTAAGTAAGTCATACAGTCACGGCTCAGAACCATATGGCTTAGATGTATGTGTGGCATACAACACTACACATAAAATATTGCCTTACATATATAGAACAATGGGGTAAAATAATAGGTACATTTTTGAACTAATACATATAAAATACACAATGCAATACAAAATTTGTATATATTATAGACGAATATTTGGTTGTTTGATTTTAGGGTATATCATTGGTTCAACAGTATTTTAGAATAATATATACATATTTCTAGAACCAAATGACTAAAATTCATATTTCGGCAATCTTGGATTTCTTGGTTGGCATTTATGCTGATGATGGTATAAATTCTGAAGGGAGGTGATCCCCCGAGAGCAAAAATTGCAACACAAAAAGAGAAAATTGCAGACTCGGTTTTATTGAGTCTGTTCATTGAGCAGAAATTGAAAGTGCAAAACTGCTCACACCCCTAGCACCGGCTTAAGCGGTATTCAATTTTCAAAACAAGAAGTACTGAAATTCATTATCTCGAAGGATCAGAAGGTATAACAACACTGAGAATGAAGTACGGGGCGACGTTTTACGGGCCGCCACACAAGCACTTAACACCTCCTGTTATGAAGTTATACATTCTGAAGGGAGGTGATCCCCCGAGAGCAAAAATTGCAACACAAAAAGAGAAAATTGCAGAGTCGGTTTTATTGAGTCTGTTTATGAACAGTAATTGAAAGTGCAACACTGCTCACGACCCTAGCCCCGGAATAAGCGGTATTCAATATTCAAAACAAGAAGTACTGAAATTTATGATCTCGAAGGATCAGAAGGTATAACCACAATGAGAATGAAGTACGGGGCGACAGTTTCAGACCATATCAACCATAATGGTACATGCATGATATAACTTAGTTTTAATAACATACCCCTTTTTAGTGGACTTTTATGTTCAGAACCATCCTACTTCTAGATTCTACAAAAATGTATTCAATGGAATAACATTTCTTGAAAAAGGAATGCAATCAGGTGAACAAATATTCTGAAAATAGGTGATCCTTCGAAAGCAAAAGTAGAAATGCAAAAAGAGAATTGCAGACTCGGTTTTTTGAGTCTGTTCATGATTAGTAATTAAAAGTGCAACACTACTCACGCCCTAGCACCGGCTTAAGCAGTATTTTCAAAACTAATAACATAAAAACTAATGATTCCGAAGGACCAGAAAATATAACAACACTGATAATGAAAGTACAAACAAGAGGGCCAGAATGGCCCTGAAGCGCTCACCAGACACTCAGAGTAGAAGATTTTCAAAGTTTTCACTATATGTTTCTATAGCCAGTCCTGGAGCGGGCCAATTTTGACCCCAGGGGCATAATTTAGAAAGCTTTTGTAGAGGACCTGAACATGATGCTCTGTGCCAAATATGAAAGCTGTGAACCTTCCAGTTTCAGAGGAAAAGATTTTCAAAGATTTCACTATTTGTTTCTACTGAAAACTGCCCACCCCTGGGGCAGGACCAATTTTAACCCCAGGGTCATAATTTATATAACTTTTGTAGAGGGCCTGAATATGATGCCAAACGCCAAATATTAAAGCTGAGAACCTTCCAGTTTCAGAGAATAAGATTTTCAAAGTTTTCACTATTTGTTTCTATTGAAAACTGCCCACCCCTGGGGCGGGGCCAATTTTGACCCAGGGCCTTAAATTATATAACTTTTGTAGAGGACCTGAATATGCTGCTCTGTGCCAAATATTACAGATGAGAGCCTTTCAGTTTCAGAGGAGAAGATTTTCAAAGATTTCATTATTTGTTTCTATTGAAAACTGCCCACCCCTGGGGCGGGGCCAATTTTGACCCCAGGGTCATAATTTATATAACTTTTGTAGAGGACCTGAACATGATGCTATGTGCCAAATATGAAAGCTGAGAGCCTTCTGGTTTCAGAGGAGAAGATTTTCAAATTTTTACTATATATTTCTATTGAAAACTTCCCACCCCTGGGGCGGGGCCAATTTTGACCCCAGGGCCTTAATTTATATAACTTTTGTAGAGGACCTGAATATGCTGTTCTGTGCCAAATATGAAAGATTAGAGCCTTTCAGTTTCAGAGGAGAAGATTTTCAAAGATTTCATTATTTGTTTCTATTGAAAACTGCCCACCCCTGGGGCGGGGCCAATTTTGACCCCAGGGTCATAAATTATATAACTTTTGTAGAGGACCTGAACATGATGCTATGTGCCAAATATGAAATCTGAGAGCCTTCAGGTTTCAGAGGAGAAGATTTTCAAAGTTTTACTATATGTTTCTATTGAAAACTTCCCACCCCTGGGGTGGGGCCAATTTTGACCCCAGGGGCATAATTTATATAACTTTTGTAGAGGACCTATAGGTGATGCTATGTACCAAAGATGAAAGCTGAGAACCCTGTTGATTCAGAGGAGAAGATTTTTAAAGGTTCAAATTGTTGACGCCCGACGACGGACGACGCACGACGCACGCCGACGGACGACGGACATCTGGTGATCACAAAAGCTCACCCTGAGCACTTTGTGCTCTGGTGAGCTAAAAATGAGTCATGCAGGAAATACCACATTACAGAACAAACAGTCGCCCGAACAGCAACACAAGGAAACAGCAAATGTACATAACTATTAAAACATCAAGAGACACACAAAGACAAAACAAACATACAAATCTACGGGTGACTTTTTACGGCCGCCACACAAGATCTGAACACCTGCTGTTGTGAAGTACATATATTCTGAAAATGGGTGATCCTTCGAAAGCAAAAGTAGAAATACAAAAAGAGAAAATTACAGATTCGGTTTGATTGTGTTTGTTGAGGTGTCATTTCGTGTGTGGCTCTCCCTGTTTGACTATTTGTCCATATTTGACTCTTTGTTCTGTATGTGGTGTTTCCTGCATGACTCATTTTTGTACCTTTATTGAGTCTGTTCATGAGTAGTATTTAAAAGTGCAACACTACTTACGCCCCCAAGCACCGGCTTAAGTAGTATTTAATTTTCAAAACTAATAACATCAAAACTAGTGATCAGAAAGGACTAGAAAATATAACAAGAGGGCCAGAATGGCCCTGACATCGCTCACCAGGCAATCAGAGGAGAAGATGTTCAAAGATTTCACTATATGTTTCTAGAGAAAACTAGCCAGCCCTGGGGCGGGCCAATTTTGATCCAAGGGGCATAATTTATACAACTTTTGTAGAGGACCTGAACATGATGCTATGTGCCAAATATGAAAGCTGAGAACCTTCCAGTTTCTGAGGAAAATATTTTCAAATTTGACACTATATTTTTCTATTGTGAACTGGCTACCCCTGGGGCGGGGCCAATTTTGACCCCGGGGCATAATTTATATAACTCTTGTAGAGGACTTGAACATATTGTTATGTGTCAAATATGAAAGCTGAGAACCTTCCAGTTTCTGAGGAGAAGATTTTCAAAGTTGTCACTATATGTTTCTATTGAGACATGGCTACCCCTGGGGCAGGGCCTATTTTGACCCCTTGGGCAAAATTTATTTATTTTTGTAGGGGACCTGAATATGATCCTATGTGCCAAATATGAAAGCTAAGAACCCTGTAGATTTAGAGGAGAAGATTTTCAAAGTTTTCACTATATGTTTAGAACTATTGAAAACTGGCCACCCCTGGGGCGGGGTCAATTTTGACCCCAGGGGCATAATGTATATAACTTTTGTAGAGGATCTGAACATGATGCTATGTGCCAAATATGAAAGCTGAGAACCTTCCAGTTTCAGAGGAGAAGATTTTCAAAGTTTCACTACATGTTTCTATTGAAAACTGACCACCCCCTGGGGCGGGGCCAATTTTGACCCCAGGGGCATAATTTGTATAACTTTTGTAGAGGACCTGAACATGATGCTATGTGCCAAATATGAAAGCTGAGAACGCTGTAGATTCAGAAGAAAAGATTTTCAAAGTTGGCACTATATGTTTCTATTCAAAACTGGCTACCCCTGGGGCGGGGCCAATTTTGACCCCAGGGGCATAATTTATATAACTTTTGTAGAGGACCTGAACATGATGCTATGTGCCAAATATGAAAGCTGAGAACCCTGTAGATTCAGAGGAGAAGATTTTCAAAGTTGTCACTATATATATGTTCCTATTGAAATATGGCTACCCCTGGGACGGGGCCAATTTTGACCCCAGGGCCATAATTTATATAACATTTGTAGAGGACCTGAACATGATGCTATGTGCCAAATATGAAAGCTGAGAACCCTGTAGATTCAGAGGAGAAGATTTTCAAAGTTGTCACTATAAGTTTCTATTTAAAACTGGCTACTCCTGGGGCGGGGCCAATTTTGACCCCAGGGGCATAATTTATATAACTTTTGTAGAGTACCTGAACATGATGCTATGTGCCAAATATGAAAGCTGAGAACGCTGTAGATTCAGAAGAAAAGATTTTTAAAGTTGTCACTATATGTTTCTATTCAAAACTGGCTACCCCTGGGGCGGGGCCAATTTTGACCCCAGGGGCATAATTTATATAACTTTTGTAGAGGACCTAAACATGATGCTATATGCCAAATATGAAAGCTGAGAACGCTGTAGATTCAGAGGAGAAGATATTCAAAGTTGTCACTATATATATGTTTCTATTGAAATCTGGCTACCCCTGGGGCGGGGCCAATTTTGACCCCAGGGCCATAATTTATATAACTTTTGTAGAGGACCTGAACATGATGCTATGTGCCAAATATGAAAGCTGAGAATGCTGTAGATTCAGAGGAGAATATTTTCAAAAATGTCACTATATGTTTCTATTGAAATCTGGCTACCCCTGGGGCGGGGCCAATTTTAACCCCAGGGCCATAATTTATATAACTTTTGTAGAGGACCTGAACATGATGCTATGTGCCAAATATGAAAGCTGAGAACCTTCAGGTTTCAGAGGAGAAGATTTTCAAAGTTTCACTATATGTTTCTATTGAAAACTGACCACCCCTGGGGCGGGGCCAATTTTGACCCCAGGGGCATAATTTATATAACTTTTGTAGAGGACCTGACCATGATGCTGTGTGCCAAATATGAAAGCTGAGAATGCTGTAGATTCAGAGGAGAAGATTTTCAAAGTTTTACTATATATTTCAATAGAAAACAAGGGACCCCAAAGGCGGGGCCAATTTTGACCCCAGGGGCAAAATTTATATAACTTTTGTAGAGGACCTAAAGATGATGTTATGTAACAAAGATGAAAGCTGAGAACCCTGTAGATTCAGAGGAGAAGATTGTTCAAATTGTTGACGCCCGACGACGGACGACGCACGACGGACGACGCACGACGCACGACGACGGACGACGGACATCAAGCGATCACAAAAGCTCACCCTGAGCACAAAAGTGCTCTGGTGAGCTAAAAACACTGAGAATGAAGTACGGGGCGACTTTTTACGGCCGCCACACACATACTTAACACCTGCTGTTGTAAAGTACATATATTCTAAAAATAGGTGATCTTTCGAAATCGCGACCTTTGTCCAAGTTACAAGCCAGTTTGCTTACCAAGAGATAGTTAACATTTTTCAACGTAGACTTTCAATACTGATCGATGCATGCAGGTTTCTAATTTTATTTGAAAGCATTTCGACAACATACATCTTTGAGGCACACGCACTTCATATGTACATATTTTTAGAATGAAAGTTTAATTTTCACATTGTCAAATGAGTATAAGGTCACTTTGACATATGTCTATTAGGTATCTCAATCTGATAAACCTAGTAAATTACACCAAGCCGTGTTTACACAAACATACTAAAACATGTCATCTTGAAACTTTTTAATTTCTCATACTATAAATTTGAACCCTAACCTGGGACGTTTATCTATGTAATATGTACCTCCTCAGCAGAATGACTGATCTTTTACTGGAGATCAACACTGCCCGAACAGTGAAATATGTTGACGTTGTATCCCATGTATGTGCTAGTCTGAAAAGGCCCCTTCACTTTTCAGCGTTCCCTTTCCATCTCAGCGTTGATTTGTGCGCCTGAACGTATATTCTCGCCTTCACCGCCTTTCAAAGTAAATGGGATTCCGGTCAAGGACATAACCTCGACCACCCATACGTATATGGCGTGGTACAAACCAACGTTGAACGGACAAAACCGGCAATATAATATATTTGACCTCAGACCAACACAGAACCCGAAACTTAATCCTTTGAATACTAACATTCAAAGAGGAATATTCTATCAGTCTTTAAGAGTAGAATCCATTCAATATGAAAGGGACTAATTTGTGACAGGATTCTGAACGAAAAATTATGCAGGCCCTGATCAGAGGGCTTCCCAGGAAGCCTTCTGGTCTGGGTGTACATGCAAAGGTCGATACACTCGTTTCTCGTATTCAACATGTAAATACACTGTATAGCTTATTTTGAAAAGCAGTCGTTACTTGGTAAAAAGGTCACAAGAAGTCAAGGTATGCCCTATATCTTTTACACGACTCTTGGACTTTAACACGAGGTGTGATTGCTATTTGATTGTGACCAAATATCACAGCACCTTTCAACACCACAAGACCGGCCTCCTCTGGAATGACAATTTTGCAATCAGGAAAAGCACTTATCATATGTTCTTGTATTAGAACCGATTCCGAAAACCCTCCAACCATGAAGAACATATTTGTGCCCTTGACTTTGGGCTCATTCAAAAGATATTTGACTTTGGATACAATGATGTCAGCACAGTCTTTAAACATACCTTTGAATAAGTCTGCATCCATTCTCAGTTTATCAGCCCTCCAAGTTATCTTATCCTTATATGGTGAATTCTCAATTGCATCTTTAAATGGTTTCTCTGTATACTCTTCGAATTCCTCTGCAATTGATACTGGTACTTTTATAGTAATTTTACCAGATGTTGAACTTGTTATAGTTCTTTTCTTTGTCTCCAATTCTCGCTGAAGATCCAAGAAGTCTGCTGTACATTTCTCTTTGAACTCTTTAAACACTGGAGCCCCGATAATTTTAATCATAAGCTGGAAAAAGTCAGCATCTACTTTGGTGCCACCCCAGGGCCCTCCATCTGGTTTGTGCATCTCTCTTAGACTGCCATCAGTTTGTCTCTCATGGACTGTTATGTCAGCTGTATCACCTGTCAACAAATCATAAGAACTATATCAAATAGTTAGTGAACTTGTTATAATTCTTTTCTTTGTCTCCAATTCTCGCTGAAGATATAAGAAGTCTGCCGAATTCTCATAGGTGAATCTCTTAAAAACTGGAGCCTCGATAATTTTCACTAAAATATTGAAAAAGTTGTCATCGACTGTCCTGCCACCCCAGTGCCCTCTATCTGCTTTGTGCATCTCTCGTAGACTCCCGTCAGTTTGTCTCTCATAGAAAACTATGTCAGCCGAGGTACCTGTCAACAAGTTATTAAAACTATATCAATAATTAGCTCACTAATCAAGTGATAGTTTGGCAGTTATAATAGATTTCTGTTTCAAGTACATGTCAAATTTCCCAATCAATTTTAGTTCTCTATTCCAAATAGATGTTTACTTTAGATATTTCCTCTGTTTGAAAATGTCATTAAGGCTTATAATGCTGGGCTTGACCACCTAACACGCAAACAGCATGGGTATAGATAGATCAGATGCTTAACCTATTCCGAGTGTAGCATCCAGGCAATATTCCAAGAGAACACGCTCGGTTTCAGTCGTATGTACGACAGATCGCGCACTGACACAGCCAGCTTGGTTTGCAATATTTGAATTATTTTCTGTCCCACGAGAATGTCATTAGTAAATAGATCGCCATAATGGATTTCTGCTGCAACGTTTAATACATTTAATAAATGATGTCTCACAGATCGATGTTCTGTGTGTTTCAATGCGTTTGCAGGTTATCTATACTATGTAGGCATCACATGCCCAATTTGAATTTTAATCAAAGAAAGCAAGAATAATTTTCCAATATTTTTCTGTTAGAAACTTCATGGTATATGAACATTGTGACCCATAACCACCAGCAATTGGACACTGTTTGCACTTTCGCCCTGTACTTCATTCTCAGTATTGTTATACCTTCTGATTCTTCGAGATCATGAATTTCAGTACTTCTTGTTCTGAAAATTGAATACTGCCTAAGCCGGTGCTAGGGGGCGTGAGCATTGTTGCACTTTCAATTACTGCTCATGAACAGACTCAATAAAACCGAGTCTGCAATTTTCTCTTTTTGTGTTGCAATTTTTGCTTTCGGGGGATCACCACCCTTCAGAAGTTTTCATGATTATGATTGTAAAATTATGGTTATGTGGGTGCATGTCAAACACTAAAGCTAGGACTGTACAGTGTCAAAATTATTATAGTGCACATGCTTTATTGTAAATATTACAACGTACATGCTTTGTTTTAGGTTGATTAAACAACATAAACTTTCTACTATGTACTGGATTCCTAAGCTACATAAAAATCCGTATAAGGCGCGTTTTATTGCTAACCCTAGTTGTTGTACTATACTAAACTATCTAAACTTTTAACGTCGTGTATTACTTCTATCAAAGAACATGTTAAACGTTACTGTGATAAAATTTATGACAATCCTGGCATTCATGTTTTTTGGTCCATAAAAAATTCAAATGATATTTTAACTTAATTTGAAAAATGAACAACATTTCTTCATTGAGCTCTTATGATTTCTCTACACTCTGTACTACTCTACCTCACAATCTTATAAAGGGTAAACTGATTAAATTAATAAAAAAAAACCTTTGCCTGAGAAAATAAAATGTTCCTTGCTTGTAATGTTCAACGTTCATTCTTTACGAATTCAGAAGTTAAAAATTACACAATGTGGACTTGCCTTGATGTTTGTAGATCTTTAACATTTCTTTTAGATAACATAATTGTGCGCTATGGGAATACCATATATCGTCAAGTGGTTGGTATACCTATGGGAACAGTTTGTGCCCGTCTTGTTGCAGATTTGTTTTTGTATTGCCATGAGAGGGATTAGATGCTTAGTTTAAAACATGATGCACAATCTGACATTGTTAAAGCTTTTAATAAAACGTCTGAGTATTAAGATGATATTATGAATTCGGAGAATCCTTATTTTGAAAATATGGTTTCCTCTATTTACCCCAAAGAACTTACTTAAAGCGAATCGATCCGACATTCAGGCTTCCATCACTTATGATAGGGTGGTGATCCCCCGAAAGCAAAAATTGAAACACAAAAAGAGAAAATTGCAGACTCGGTTTTATTGAGTCTGTTCATGAGCAGTAATTGAAAGTGCAACACTGCTCACGCTCCCTAGCATCAGCTTAAGCGGTATTCAATTTTCAGAACAAGAAGTACTGAAATTCATGATCTCGAAGGATCAGAAGGTATAACAACAATGAGAATGAAGTACATCTAAAATAACGATAAAAGGGAAAATTTCGACTTCAAAATTGTTAATTATCCTTCTCTAGATGGAGATGTTCCCCGGTCTACATCTTATGGGGTTTACATTTCTCAACTTATTCGCTTTGCCCGAGCCTGTTCTTTGCTAGACAATTTAATAGTCGTAATTCAGTCATAACTCATGAACTTCTTAAGTAAGGTTACATATATATAATAAAATTAGGAAAGCTTTTTCATTTTTGTTATCGAAATTTACGTCTCGTTAGTAAATATAACTGCAATTTACGGACGTTACTGCAACAAGGTATTTCTCTGGTAATGTTATCTGCAAACTAAGGACGATTCGGGGTCATATCCTTTTTCACGATTTGTTTATTAAACGCATTAAAACTTTTAGAAAAAAAGGTTGTGACCCTATTATATTGCAACACACTGAATGCTTGGTTATCGACCCCTTTACAGTCGGTCGCTACGCTTCCCTCTTTGCTTGCAAGATGACATTCCACACGGTATTTCACATCCTGAATTTTATGTTGATGTGATTTACAAACTTCGTAAAATTATTGGACATACCCATTTTCTCACTTTGTTCATCAAATATGTTAAAAAATTCATTAAAAAGGGATATGATCCTGAAGTACTACAACATACTGCATGTTTTGTTGTCAACCCTTTTACAGTTGGCAATCACGCTGGCCTCTTTGTATGTACGCTGACATTATAAAAGGGACATACAAGTAAAATGTGATATTCATCAATACAACTGAGATTACAAAAGCTACATTTTCTCACTTCTTTTGGAACATTTTCATATCTACCTCTTTCTATTTGTAAATGGTGTGATGATGTTCTAACTCTAGACAATGCTATTCTGTATCTCCTTTCTTTTATGATATCTAAGTAGCTTTCAAAATTGAAATCATGTTTAAATCTGCAATATGTCTGAAGTCGATTCGAATTATTTATATTTGAAAACCAACTTACTGCTTAAGCCGGTGCTAGGGGCGTGAGTAGTGTTGCATTTTGCATTTTAATTACTACTCATGGACAGACTCAATAAAACCGAGTCTGCAATTTTCTCTTTTTGCATTTCTACTTTTGCTTTCGAAGGAGCACCATTTCTTTTAGAATATATGTACTTCACAACAGCAGGTGTTAAGTGCTTGTATGGCGGCCGTAAACAGTCACTCCGTTCTTCATTCTCAGTGTTGTTATATTTTCTGGTCATTCGGAATCATTAGTTTTGATGTTATTAGTTTTGAAAATTGAATACTGCTTAAGCCGCTGCTAGGGGGCGTAATAGTGTTGCATTTTTAATTACTGCTCATGAACAGACTCAATAAAACAGAGTCTGCAATTTTCTCTTTTTGCATTTCTACTTTTGCTTTCGAAGGATCACCCATTTTCAGAATATTTGTTATCTACAATTCGTTTCTTTATAAAATCATAGTTTATAAAGAGAATGGCTTGTTCTGTCCAAATATATGAAAGATGGTGTGTTTCTAAAATAGTTTTAATATGATAAGTCTAGTATCTTATCATGTTTAGTTTCCGTGTATCGGCCATTGGGACCCGACCTAATTCACCGTATAAAGATGTTAAGTTAGTGGAGTTTCTTACCCCTAGAACTTTTCTACAGAATTTGTTATGTATCGCTTCAATATATTTACCCTCTTGCATACCCTATACTTCCGAACTGTAGTTAAGACGGATGTAGCAAGGGCATCGAACAATTTACATATTTCCGATGGCGGTAATTCTACAGTGTTACATATGGCAAATCATTTATAATGCGAGGCAGATGCGTGCTCGGCAATGTATTTCTGTGTCCTAAACAAGTTCGCATTCTTGTAAAGAGTGATTCCTAGATATATGAATGGTGACACGAGTTCTAATCGTTGACCGTCATTTAAAACTTTGCCTGTGTTTGACGACCTCCCTTTTCAAAAAAACATTGCTTTGGACTTGTTTATATTAATTTTTTGTTCCAAGGTCGTGTAATATGTTTCTAACATGGACTGTAGAGATGCTGGATTCGTACTCAATATGACTTGGTCGTCTGCATACATCAACATAAAGAGTTGCAATTCGTTTACTGAAAAGATACTATCCAGATCTGAATTAATATTTTCAATAAGATCATTTACGAACTTCATGTACGATATATATAATATCGTTGAGCTCGGGTCCCCTTGCTTAACACCGTTCGCTGAAGTAATTCATTCCTTAGACATTTGTCCGTGGTCTTTTATGTATGCTTTAACTGAATAATACATTTATTTTATTGCGTTTACAAATTCCCAGCTAACACTTTGATGAAGCAGTTTTGAAACATTAAGGATCTGTTTATTCTGTCAAAACACTTTTCGTAATCTAGGAAGACTGCACCCGATGACAAGAGTTTTGATATAATAGCGTGGAATATACAATCAACCGTGCTTTTATGTTTCTGAAAACCAAACTGGCATTTTGTAAGTATGAAAAAGTAGTAAAGTCAAGCAGGCAAAGTCAAATACAAGACGCAACCACCACCAAACCACTGATAGACAGCATGACACACATACACATACACACACAACCACATACCCGAACGCACACTCACATACGAGATGAACACAGAAAACACCAACAGACACACAAGAACCAGAGACAAACACTCCACAAATGAACAAAACCACAAACATAAAGACGCAAGGTAAACAAAAGGAAGGGTGACAAAGAGAGTACCGCCTTGGCATGGTCAGTAGCAAAAACACCACGGGGGTTTAAACCGGTTTAAGGACGTCCTAACCTCACACTTCTTTCAAAGTCATCCTATGTCATATTTCTCTATCCATTGATTGACCCTGTTCAGTAGTAACTGTGAATAAATGTTTGCTAATACGTTATGCCTCGATAGTTACTTGGATTTTTTTTTCACCGCCTTTGAATATCGGTGATATAATGCATTGTTTGTTTAGCTAGGGTGACTTTCAGATAAGTATGAGGTTAGGACATCCGTAAACTGGTTTAAAGTCCCAGTGGTGGTTTTGCCATTGACCGTTCCAAGGCGGCACCCTCCTTGTCACCCTTGCTTTCTTTGTACTAATGTATTTGTTCGGGTTTGGGGTTTTCGTCTCGTGCGTGTTCGGGTTGTGTGTGTTCGCCCTTGCGTTTGTGTTGGTCTGGTGTCTTTGTATTTGTGCCTTTGTTCGTGTTTAATATTTCCATCTCCTGTTTGTGTGTGTTGTGTGTGTGCATATAAATTGCTTTCTATCGATGTTTTGGTGATGGTGACGTTTTGTGTGTTGCTTTTCCTGCGTGACTGTTACTACTTTTCATTTGTATGTTGTTCTTAATGTCTTACTTTCCATTTGTACTTTGATATCAACCTTTTACTTTATAGAGAGGCATTTCCATGCTTTCGAAAACAGAGTAGAACCAGATCAGACAGCTCCTGTAGGTGTCGTCTTACCAGGATCTACTCTACAGTTCATGCCATAAACAAAGTGTCTTGTGTATATATGCCCTTCTAAAAATCATCAAATTCAATATTGACAATGTCATTATTTATTACATGTACATAAATATGCACCAGGAAAAGTAAAAGAATTAAAACTGGGTGTATTATTAGGATTCAATATGACTTATACTCTGTCATTAGTTTGACACAGATGGGCGCTCTTCATGAATAAACATGATTAAGTGGACTTACTTTTTTCTTGCGAAAATAAAAGAAAACAAGTCTCATAAAACGAGACAACAATATACCTTTTTGTTTTGTAAGCCACACACATATCCATTTGTAAGCACGACCGAAAAGTGTTCCCATCCCTACGTGTCATCTTGTTAAAGCAGATGACACAAACGAAACTACCCTCAGACAAAGGATTAGCATGTAGCATTGATGAGGTATCGCTATTGTATTAACAGACCATAAAGAGGCAACCCTGCATAGTTCTAAAACACTCAAAATAGGTTTACCTCCTAAGTCAATGACCATGTATTTTGAGCCTGGAGCAGCGACAGCTATTTTGGCACTATTATAGCAGTACTGAAGGGCAGCAACTGGCTCTGGGACAATGGACAACTGTCCACCATGAATACCAGCCTGCAAAGAAGAACAAAGGTGCTGTTCAGTAGAAATATTCTGAAAATGGGTGATCCTTCGAAAGCAAAAGTAGAAATACAAAAAGAGAAAATTGCAGACTCGGTTTTATTGAGTCTGTTAATGAGTAGTAATTAAAGCTGCAACACTACTCGCAACCCCTAGCCCCGGCTTAAGCAGTATTCAATTTTTAAACCTAATAACATCAAAACTATTTATCCCGAAGGACCAAAAAATATAACAACACTGAGTATGATGTACGAGGTGACGTTTTACGGCCGCAACACAAACACTTAAAACCTGCTGTTGTGAAGTACATATATTCTGACAATGGATGTTCCTTCAAAGGCAAAAGTAGGAATGCAAAAAGAGAAAATTGCAGACTCGGTAACATTCAAAATCAATCACGTAATAAACATGAGTGTCTTTGAAAGCAGATTTGCTGCTTAGTGCAGAACAAAAGTAAGCTCCATTTGAAGTTTTCTGCATACAATTGTTCCTGCATTATGCTACCATCTTTTTGAACATTTTACTAAGGGTTTGAGTACTTAGAGAATTGCTGAGTTGCATTTGTAGAGAGGTTTTATTATATACCATTTAGAACAGGGACATTTCTATAATGGCAATAATTGGGCCGACAAAATTAAAGAAATTTTAGAAAACTGTGGTCTAGATTTTATTTGGTATAATCAAAATATCATAAAACAAGATGTGTTTGTGAAACACTATGCCCCCTCATATATTTGACCTCTGACCTTGACCTCTGACCTTGACCTTGACATGTCACCCTTCAAAATGTGCAGCCTCATGAGATACACAAGCATGCCAAATATCAAGTCTCTATCTCTACTGGTCCAAAAGTTATGGCCAATGTTAAAGTCGGCGATTTGACCCATATATTTGACCTCTGACCTTGAAGGATGACCTTGACCTTGACACGTTACCCCTCAAAATGTGCGGCTTCATGAGATACATATGTATGCCAAATATCAAGTCTCTATCTATACTGGCTCAAAAGTTATGACCAATGTTAAAGTTGCTTACAAACAGACAAACAGACAGGGCAAAAACAATATGCCCCCGACTATCGTCTATGGGGGCATAAATAGATTTTGGGCCATCAAATATCAGATTATTCAAACATACAAACAAAGTTGGTACGTTAATATTAACAATTCGAACAGGTTAGAAACATATGGGTTATTAAAATATGAACTTGAACTAGAACACTACCTCTCATTCATCAAAGAAATTAAATATAGAATTGCTCTCACTCGATTTAGAATATCATAACATGACTTAGAAATAGAACGATCAAGATACAAGAACATACTTCGAAATCAAAGATTATGCTTAAATTGCACTAACAAGCAAGTTGAAACAGAGTATCATTTTCTGTTAATTTGTCCAAAATTCGAACTTGTTACATTTCGCTACTTGAAGAAAAACATTTCTAATTTTCATTCAGATTATGTTCTTGTTCCTGCTGACAAGGCATCAAACAATGTAATCGTTATTTGAAGATTGTATTATGTTGATGTTTTAAAGAAGGAGCTAACTGATTCAAAAACTTATATAACAGTTCAAACACCTGAAAAAGATATAGTCTCGGAACATGTAAAAATGTGCAATAATTTTAAGTCTGGTCCTAACATAAAACAGCATAAACTTTCTACTTTGTACTGGATTCCGAAACTAAATAAAAACCCTTATAAGGCGTGTTTTATTGCCAACTCTAGCTGTTGTATCACTACTAAATTATCTATACTTTTGACGTCCTGTCTTACTACGATCAAAGAACATGTAAAACGCTACTGTGATAAAATATGTGAAAATTCTGGTATTAATGTTTTTTGGTCCATAAAAAATTCAAATGATGTTTTAACAAAACTTGAAAATGAACAGTATAACATTTCTTTACTGAGCTCTTATGATTTCTCTACACTCTATACTACTCTACCTCACCATCTTATAAAGGATAAACTTATTAAATCAATAGAAAAAAACCTTTGCCAGAGAAAACAAAATGTTCATTGCTTGTAATGTTCAACGTTCATTCTTTTCGAATTCAGAAGTTGAACATTACACAATGTGGACCTGCTTTGATGTTTGTAGATCTCTTACCTTTCTTTTAGATAATATATTTGTGCGTTATGGGGATACCATATATCGTCAAGTTGTTGGTATACCCATGGGTACAAAAAAAATGTGCCCCTCTTGTTGCAGATTTGTTTTTGTATTGCTACGAGAGGGATTTTATGCTTAGCTTAAAATCTGATACACAGACCGAAATTGTTAATGCTTTTAATAAAACTTCAAGGTATTTAGACGATATTTTGAATTTAGATAATCCTTATTTTGATACTATGATTTCTTCAATTTACCCAAAAGAACTGTCTTTAAACAAAGCTAATCAATCTGACATTAATGCTTCATTTTTAGATTTGAATCTTTCAATTACAAGTTTCGTCCAAAGTATACGATAAAAGAGAAGATTTTAATTGTAAAATTGTTAATTATCCTTTTCTAGATGGAGATGTGCCACGTTCTACATCTTATGGGGTTTATATTTCTCAACTTCCTTCTGGTCCTTCGAGATCATGAATTTCGGTACTTCTTGTTTAGAAAATTGAATACCGGCTTAAGCCGGTGCTAGGGGGCGTGAGCAGTGTTGCACTTTCAATCACTGTTCATGAACAGACTCAATAAAACCGACTCTGCAATTTTCTCCTTTTGTGTTGTAATTTCTGCTCTCGGGGGATCACCTCCCTTCAGAATATATAATCTTCACAACAGCAGGTGTTAAGTGCTTGTGTGGCGGCCGTAAAACGTCGCCCCGTACTTCATTCTCAGTGTTGTTATACCTTATGGTCCTTCGAGATCATGAATTTCAGTACTTCTTGTTTTGAAAATTGAGTACCGCTTAAGCCGGTGCTAGAGGGCGTGAGCAGTGTTGCACTTTCAATTACTGTTCATGAACAGACTCAATAAAACCGAGTCTGCAATTTTCTCTTTTTGTGTTGCAAATTTTGCTCTCGGGGGATCACCTCCCTTCAGAATTTATTAGGTTTGCCCGAGCCTGTTCTTTGCTTGAATGTTTTAACAGGCGTAATTTAGTTATAACTGATAAACTTCTTAAGCAATGTTACAGATATCACAAACTTCGGAAAACTTTTTCTAAATGTTATTATCGAAATTTACCTCTTATTAGTAAATATAATTGCAATCTACGGACGTTACTGCGACAAGGCATTTCTCAACCAGAATTTTATGGGGATGTTATCTACAAACTTAGGAAATTTCAGGGTCATATCCATTTTCATGGTTTGTTTATAAAACGCATTAAAACATTTAAAAAGAAAGGTTATGATCCTATCGTATTGCAACGCACTGCATGTTTGGTTTTAGACTCTTTTACAGTTGGTAGCTACGCTTCCCTCTTTGCTTGCGCGATGAAAGGCCGAGGGTAGTAATCTATGATGGTATACTCTTAAACTTGGATACAGGATGAACTTACCAGACTCATGTATTATTTTTTCCCTGTCGTGCCCTTAACGGCTTACCTGCAGGTGCTCTGACTTCAGCAAAGTCATTGAGTACATATTTGACGGATTGTCACAGTTATTATGCTATGTTTTACATGTTGTCCTGTGTTCACCGTCGTCTATGTTGTGGGTAAGTCCAGCGGGGATACCTTTATTTACAATATTTGTAAGCTAGGGTGACTTTGAGAGAAGTGTGAGGTTAGGACGTCCGTAAACCGGTTTAAACCCCCAGTGGTGTTTTTGCTACTGACCGTGCCAAGGCAGTACTCTCTTTGTCACCCTTCCTTTTGTTTGCCTTGCGTCTTTGTGCTTGTGATTTGTTCATGTGTGGAACGTTTGTCTCTGGTTCTTGTGTGTCTTTTGGTGTTTTCTATGTTCATTTCGTGTGTGTGTGCGTTTGGGTGTGTGGTTGTGTTTGTGTGTGTCATGCTGTCTATCGGTGTTTTGGTGGTGGTTGCGTCTTGCATGTGGCTTTGCCTGCTTGACTTTACTACTTTTCCATTCTTAGAAAAAAGTATCTGAAAAAGTATTACTAAACATGGCCTTCTTGAGAGAAGTGTGAGGTTAGGACGTCCGTAAACCGGTTTAAACTCCCAGTGGTGTTTTTGCTACTGGCCGTGCCAAGGCGGTACTCTCTTTGTCACCCTTCCTTTTGTTTGCCTTGCGTCTTTGTGCTTGTGATTTGTTCATGTGTGGAACGTTTGTCCCGGGTTCTTGTGTGTCTTTTGGTGTTTTCTGTGTTCATTTCGTGTGTGTGCGTTTGGGTGTGTGTGTGCGTCATGCTGTCTATCGGTGTTTTGGTGGTGGTTGCGTCTTGCATGTGGCTTTGCCTGCTTGACTTTACTTCTTTTCCTACTATACAGAAATTTAAAAACCTTATGTGTCATAAAAATAAGAAAATTGTTACCGACATAGCTAGATACGTTTATTTTGCAAACCAATTGAGAGTTCAATAATAAACAAAAAAAGAAGGATATATGCGGAATATTTCAGGATTCATTTTATTGTACATTTTGATATATTTAAAATCTGCAGTTTAAAGTTCTTTTAGGCAAACGTTTTGCTTACTACGCACTGCCTTAAAAATGTATTACTGTCTGTGTACCATGTGTATTGTGTATAATAATGATGATTTGCCTTTGCTATAAGCATATAATGTATGTTTTATGCAATAAAGAAACTGTACTGTATACTGTATATCCCTAACAAGATGTGTCCTACTTCAACTATTATGATGCAGTTTTGGCAATTTCGAATGTTTTATGCTGGAAAATAGTTCTGTTATATGTTATCTTGTGCTTTTGTATTTCATTCAATTCTCTGTTTTGACCCAAATCATGTATAGTCAAACTTTTTGCATGCTTTGATTTTTAAACATCTTGCATGACAGCTTTCAAAATAAAGTAAACAGGCAGCTCAGTGTCTTGGAGTCAAATATTACATTGATATGTTGAACTGCTTTACTTATATAGTTTAACTCTTTTTGTAACTTTACATAAAGCTATGTTACTTGAGCACTTGTCAATGCTTCAGCCTACTGATATAAAATAAAACTAACTATACAAAAGGAAACCAGAAAAGAGAAAAACAAGACAATAATAATAAGTAGGAAGTAAGCTAAATAATTTCAGTAAACTTTATTAAAAAATGGGTGATTTAGAAACTTTAGATTTGTATCTATGTGGGTAATACTAAACTTGATATGAAACTTTGTGTGAAATATGTTAATGAAGATCTGGTTGAAGAACTCAATAAAATGTTAAAGCCAGTCATTGTTGTGTGGATAAATCAAACCCGGGCAATTGGGTAAAACAAACAACAGCCACCACCGCCACACTACCCTTCCTTTCAACATAAATCAAACGTAAAATGATATGTTTTTATAAGCCATACTGAAGTCTTGGGACAACACTATTATACCTGTACATATACATGTATTGTATTTGGTAAACCGTTTGAATCCAGAAAACCACCGAATGACTTGGTGTCTAATCAGAATCTTAAATGTTTGACAATCTGATTAAGCGTTTTTATAGGAAAGAAATGATTTTTAAATGAAACAGGGTATGTTGTGTTTGCTTATGGAATTATACATACCTGATTTTATGGTTTTAACAAAACCAAAATTCCAGTGTTCATATACCATTAATGAAATTGCATGAAATATGTATTGCTTTTATGAATGTTCATAAGAGTCATACATAAACCATATATTTGGTAAATCAAGCGCACACAATTTTATATCAACCTAATTTTGTTCATCATTAAACTTCGAAGAGAGAGCATGACCACCTTGAAGACCATCATGAGTACTTCAAATAATCTGAAAATGGGTGATCCTTCGAAAGCAAAAGTAGAAATGCAAAAAGAGAAAATTGCAGACTCGGTTTTATTGAGTCTGTTCATGAGTAGTAATTTAAAGTGCAACACTACTCACGCTCCCTAGCAGCGGCTTAAGCAGTATTCAATTTTCAAAACTAATAACATCAAACTTATGATCCCGAAGGACCAGAAAATATAACAACACTGAGAATGAAGTACGGGGCGACTTTTTACGGCCGCCACACAAGCACTTAACACCTACTGTTGTGAAGTACATATAATCTGAAAATGGGTGAACTCAGATGAGATAAACAAGAGGGCCATGATGGCCCTAAATCGCTCACCTGGTTACTAAAGACTTATGCACACACTGTATTTCTATGTAAAAATAAGTCAGCTTCAGATTGGGGCCAATATGAAACCAAGGGCCATAGTTTTAGACCTGGAGGTTACAATCTGAACAACCGTAATTAAAGAACATTAGATGATGCCAGGGACGGGGCAATTTTGGTCCTGTGGTCATAATTATTTGAACAAGCTTGGTAGAAAACAATTAGATGATACTACATATTAAAGTTCAAAGGTGTAGGCCTTACAGTTTATGGAAAAGAAGATTTCTAAAGATTTACCTTTAAAAAACTGATAAGCCATGAGGCCGGACCACTCTTGGCCTTGGGGTAACAATTTGAACAATCTTGGTAAAAAATCATTAGATGATGCTACATACCAAATATCAAAGGTCTAGGCCTTACGGTTTTGGAGAAGATTTTTAAAGATTTTCCTATGAAAAACTGATAAGCCCCGGGGCGGGCTATTTTTGATCCAGTGATCATAATTCGAACAATCTTCGTAGAAGACCATTAGATGATGCTACATATTGAATATCAACAGTCTAGGACATACGGTTTCAGAGAAGAAGAATTATAAATATTTTCCTATGAAAAACTGATATGGTTTCAGAGAAGAAGATGTTTAAGTAAATTGTTGACGACGCACATACGCACGACGCACACCGCACGACGCCGGACACTGCCCCCTTACAATACCTCACCTGGCACTTTGTGCCAGGTGAGCTAAAAATGTTAAAATATAGTCTATCAATCAACATGTAATTCATAAATAATGACTATGAGTCATGCTTAAGCCATTACACAACAGCAGTAGTTTTGTGTGTAATAAATTATTTTTAAATGCAAAGGGGATTTAAGTATATAACCCTTGACCTAATATAAAAATTTGCAAGCAGATCAGATCCATCAGACATCTCCAAAAGGAGCTGTCTGATCAGGCTATGCTCTGTTTGCTCATAGCATAACAATGACAAGATTCTACAGTTTCTACCAATATCAAAACATCATGTATATACGTTCATCCATGATATCATTATTTGTTATGTGAATATGCATGATAGCAAATTGCTAACAGTGATTAATATCCAGTTAAAATTTCAGTTGCATATTCTACCTTTAACCATTTTGTTTGGTGGGTCGATGTTTTACATCGCTTTTTTGTCTTCAGATCAAGACATCCAGCTACATACAAGTAGGGAAACTCCCAATGTTTATCCGTGCATGAAACAAATTTCATTCTGTTGTGCACAGAAAAACGCTCGTGTAGAATCACCGAGCAACCGCAAACCTGCTGGAAGGCTTCATTACATGTACATGAAGAATTCAAATGCTGAGACTGGGATTCAAACCACAGTGGTGAGTGATTGGCAGTTGAACACTATAACTACTTGACCATGGAACCCCCTCTCCCTGGACTAGTCCATTAATAGCTATGTGAAATAAATACAGGAAAACTATGTGAAATAAATGCAGGAAAACCCCTCTAAACCGGAATCTTAATATCAAACGATTAAGGTCTGTTTAGGCAGGTGGCTGCTTAATGCTGGGTGAAAGTCATGCAGAAAGTTCCATTGTTAACCTTCATTAAGCTACCTCCTGTCTGACAGACCAGCATTTATAGTATATTTAACTTCCGGTGTAGCAGTGTTTTACTGTACATTATAACATTTACGAGATTAATTTTATAATACTATAAAACCACAGGGAAGTTTTGACAAGGCAGAAATAAAAGAATCACATCTATTTTATTCCATAAGAAACAGCAGACCCTGACCAGACAGGGTCTTACAGAAGCTATCTGATCTGGATCTGCTCTTCTTCCATCAACATAAGTGATATGCTCCCTTACCCACACTATCCTAAATCTAACAGAGGCACATGCAGCACATCCAGTAGGAGTTTGATATGGATTTACACTATTTGTTATAATGTGTAATTTAACATTTTATTCGATGACTATTCATGCAAGAAACAATGACATCATGGATATTAAACGAATATGTATTAAATAGCATTAGGAACAGGGAAATTACACCATGTCTGAGAGCTGATCCTGATCAGATGGCCCATTTTACAAAAGGAGACCACTGACAACTCCTACTAAATAGTGGACGACCTCTTTTGGAGAAGAAGATTATTAATTTTCCTCATAATCATATACGAAAATTTAGCCCCACCTCTGGCAATCAAGTTTTTTTTCAGATAGCATAGTTTTAGCAATTTTGATAGTCATTCCTAGCAAATGCCTTTCAAGTTGGACCATTGATTTTGGAGAAGAATATTTCTAAAGGTTTTCATATTGCCATACAGGAAAATTTATTCCCATCTTTTGCAGCCATGTGCTTTTGCATGTCAATTTGTGTTAGTAATTATGGAAGAGGTTCATAAGAGAACTACTACCAAATACCATTCAAACTGTATCATCGGGTTTGGAGAAGAATTCTTATGGTTTTTTTTATATTTAAATGATTTTAGCAATTTTGGTAGAGGGTCAAAGAAGACTATTCCTATCAAATATCATTAAATTCTGACAACTAGTTTTGGATAGATGTTTAAAGAGTTTTCCTTTTTGTTGCCATGGCAACCAGAGTTCTACATGGATCCAGATTATTTTAGCATTTTACATAGTGCATGATACCAAGACCATTTATGTAACGTTTGGTCACATTCTGCCTTATGGATTCAAGGCAGATGTTTTTCGTAAATAGATAATATTTACTTTGTGACCAATCAAAGGCCACCACTCTGTTACTGTGAAAAAAAAGCTCTTTCTAAACACCTACGATTGAGCTCGGACTACCCATATATTGCCTTCATACAAATTTACAGCAAAATTGAATAATATCTAAAATTACAGTACATCATTCTTTTACCATGGTAATCAATATTTTCGAAACACCTATCAATCAATTTCGGCTAAAATATTAAAAACTTAAATATTCCGACATACTAATGTTCAGGAAAATCAAACAATGTCTAAAATTTCCCAAACAATATTTAAATGTTTGACCAATCATAGCCAAAATTTGGTTTACTATGACAACAAATATACATGAAACACATTTCTCAGAAGTTTGCGAATCACTAACCTTTCGTTTGGATAACATATTTGTACGTTATGGGAATGCTATGTACCGTCAGGTAATTGGTATTCCTATGGGTACGAATTGTGCTCCACTTGTCGCAGATTTGTTTTTGTACTGCTATGAGAGAGATTTCATGTTGCGTTTGAATCCTCAATAACAAGAAGATGTTATAATTCAAGCCTTCAATAAGACTTGTCGATATTTGGATGATATTTTTAACTTAGATAACCCTTTCTTTGATGCTCTGATTCCTACAATTAATCCTAAAGAACTCAAATTGAATATAGCTCACCCGTCCGACAATTGTGCGGCGTTTCTTGATCTAGACCCTAAAATTGATAATGGAATGATTTCTTCTAAAATATATGACCAAGAGATGATTTTGATTTTAATATTGTTAATTATCCTCATCTTGACGGGAATGTTCCCCGGGCTCCATCTTACGGGGTTTATACATCTCAACTTATTCGTTTTGCTAGAGCTTGTTCATCTATTGACGAGTTTAACTGTCGAAATCTCATTTTAACCGAGAAACTGCTTAAGCAAGGATATAGATACCATAAACTAAGAAAAACTTTCTCTAAATTTTACTATCGAAATCTCTCGCTTATTGGCAAGTACCAATGTAATCTCAAGGCGCTTTTGTGACACGGTATTTCACATCCTGAATTTTATGGTGATGTGATTTACAAACTTCGTAAAATTATTGGACATACCCATTTTCTCACTTTGTTCATCAAATATGTTAAAAAATTCATTAAAAAGGGATATGATCCTGTAATACTACAACATACTGCATGTTTGGTTGTGAACCCTTTTACAGTTGGCAATCACCTGGCCTCTTTGCATGTACGCCGACAAGAAAGGTTTAGTACTCTATGAAGGCGACCTCTTAAATCCAGAAATGGAAGGAGAACGTAGGATATCTGTACTATTTCGTTTTTGTCGTACCCTATATTACTTTTCTACAGTTACTCTGTTTGCTGCTCAATCATTGAGTACACTAGCGATAGGTGGATACAGTTTGTTCACTTAAATCTTTTTGTTATACATGCACTTTACCACTGTATTTGCCGTCGCGGTTGTTTTAGACTAGTCGGTAAGGGGATATGTTTATTTACACTGTTTGTCTTTTAGGGTGGGGATGGAATAAGTGTGAGGTTGGGCGCCCATAAACCGGTTTAACCCCAATGACTTTTGTCACTGACCGTTCCAAGGCGGTACTTCCATCTTCCCCCTATTGCATGTTTGTTTGTCTTTGTGCGTCTCTTGTTGTTTTTATAGTTTTTATGTACATTTGCTGTTTGCTTGTGTTGCTGTTCGGGCGACTGTTTGTTCTGTATGTGGTGTTTCCTGCATGACTCATGTTTGTACTTTCACTAGGATCAGATTTACTCTACAAAAAGCCGTAGAATAAAAGGAAAAAACATATTACGAAATCAAAATCTCAATTTTTTTTTTACATCATTTGATAATTCTTTTCAATCTGCAGCACTCTAAGAAATTATGTATGGAAGGCAACTGGAGTTTCCTATGAAATTTCACAAATTTACAGTCAATCCCGAGTGTGTTCACCTTTTACGACTATGCAGCCCTCACATAGACGGCGCATACCGTCGAGTCTGGCATTTGGCACTGGTATATATTTCTCCACACCTCCTTCAAAATGCTGCATCGGGGCATAAACTCTTTCGACAAAGAATAAGAATAAGAAACGGAGTAAACACAATATGACCCCTCCAATTTTGTTTAGGGACATGATTATTGTATGATAATAGCAAGTTAGGAAACTTTCAGCAGAATACAATATTTAGTAACATGGATTCAAAAAGATCATTATCGGCAACTTATTTGTTATACCTCATCAGAGGTTATACGGAGTAACACGGGGGACAGACAGATATTTCTATATCGATGAAAGCTCATACTATTTATTACCAGTCAGAGTAAATCCTTGGAATTTAATTGGTCAGTTTACCAAAAACTGCCGGGGGTGTACAGTACCGTATTCAGCGGCTTCCACGGAGAATACAGAATTATTCAAATTTGACGCGTGACGTCATTCGTTTTGTTTTTATTTTTAGCGTCGATTCGAAATTTCATATCGTCCTTACTCCAATAATTCTGGATGGATTACGACCACATAACCGATAATAAACGTAAAACACTGTACCCCATACGTTCCTCAATTTAACACAATCAACTTGTCAGTACAACGTGTTACCGTTAATGTTTACAAGTGAAGTTTCAATTCCTCTTTCGAAATTGCTCTGAGACGACGTCATATTTGCTCTGTGATGACGTCATGTTTTCTTTGTCATGTCGTCATACAATAAGAGATCTAATGTCAACAAAATAAGAGTTGTATTTCTTAATTAGGTAAATCGGATCTCTGACTGGTAATAAATTCGTTACACGGTAATTTGGCAGGGTGTACGGGCTGGTATGACGGGGTTAGACCACGTATTTCCTTCGGCGCTAACCCGGTCATACCAGCCCGTACACCCTGCCAAATAAACGTGTAACTAATAATGTACCAAACCAAAATGAAGCCATTCATACCTGATATGCCGCTTCCCCCATGAACTGTTTCTCTGAGTCTGACCATATGGCTGGTACTGTTAGCACCCAGTGGATATCTTTGTTTTCAATTTTTATCCCTTGTGCCTTGATAAACTTCAATAAGTGGTTTTTGAGATATCGTATCGCCTCACCAAACACTTTTATGGCTGGCATCTTCCGCCCAAACACGTCTTCGATCTCCATGTCACGGTATGTCTAGTAAACACAGAGCAATACAAAAGGATGCGTATTTAAATAGTTTAAGATATCCTGAAAGTGGGAGAAAGCTAAAGTAGCAATGCAATAAGAGAAAAATGCAGAATCGGTTTTATTGAGTCTGTTCATGAGTAGTAATTAAAAGTGCAACACTACTCACGCCCCCTAGCGCCGGCTTTAGCATGTTTCAATTTTCAAAACTAATAACATCAAAACTTATGATCCCGAAGGACCAGAAAATATAACAACTCTGAGAATGAATTTCGGGAACATTCATTTTTCTACCAAACCTGTTGTTGTTACCACTCCATAGAATCGTCTCTTAGACATAGGGTTTGGCAGAGAAGTAAAGGAGTTATTCTTAAAAATGTTGTAACCATTTATCTGTTAAATATTCATGTAAGATATAATGACATGACTATTTATTAACTGAATCCATATAATGGCACATGCAGACAAGATTTGTTACTTTGACAGAAACTGTGAAATCACATCTACAGTATTATCTCGATTATTCGAACACTAAAATACGTATCATGTTCGTTCTTTAAGACTGGCGATATCTTAATGCATGGTGAAAGTCATGCAGAAATCTCATCTAGGAGCTTTCTGCATGACTTTCACCATGCATTAAGCAGCCACCTGCCTAAAAGGGTCTAAATTCTTTTACACAAAAGTTCTAGATTTTACTTTATATAATTCCATAAGCAAACAGAGCAGTTGTGACCATACGGTTCATACAGGAGACAATTGTTTTAGGTCTATTCTGTTTGTAAAGACGTGAAAAGTGTCTATATGAGGGAACAGAATCACTGATCTATCTAAATCTGCTATTTCTAATCCAATCTTTACCTACGTGGAACTCATTAGAACTGCTTTGAATATCAACAGGCTTTTGATGAATTTTACCAGTGTCCCCAACCCTTTACTCCTTAAATTCAATCTTAAATGCATTCTGCAAACAGCACACCCAGATTAGACAGTTCCTGTAGGAAACTTGATCAAGGTCTGCTGTCTCCTTTTTGGAATATATTGATTTGATTCAACGGTTTCTGTGATGTCAATATGCCACTACATCAATTAAGCTTAATTATTTTTTACATAAATATTCATGGAATAAACGTGTAATACTCCTCCCATGCACAGCTGTGTGTTCTAATGAACAACAATACAAGTGGGCTCCTTTGTCTCATACAAAGAATATATTTAAACAGAGTCAGAGAGGGCCCTATAGTCAAGGGCAGATAACTCTAGACATAGAGATCTAATTCTATAAACGTCTTCCTCTGATGATACTAAGCATACGCCCTTAATATAAAACAAATATGTGAAGTACTGTTTGATTTATCGCGTCACATCAAAAGTGTTGACGGACGGACTTACGTACAGGCAGACGGAAAATGTTATTCCTATAGGGCTCCTGCATTTCCAATGCAGGGCCCTAATAAAATTGTGATCCTCCATCAGACTGCAGACCTAGTGATAATGAACAGAGTATGAAATATTATGACTTACTCAAAGGTAAAGATTTGCATGGGAAAGAGAAACAAGTGTGCTAGTGGGCACAATATACGCCTGTCGATGTCTTGTTCAACATCGAGCAATTGAGGTTAACATATTTGATAAACATAAATTCAAGTGTGTGATCTTGATCTTGCATATACTCGTACGTACACCCATGCTACTGTAGAATGTCCAGATAAACATTGTGGTAAAATTTGAGAAGAATACACCAAGCAGAAATTGAGTTAGAAATGATACAGACAGATAAATTGAGACTAACATATTTGCTAAACGTAAATGCATAACGCAGATTCTAAGTCTAATTGTGTGATCTTGGCCTTAGATATATATACTGGGACACATCCATGCTACTGTAGCATGTCCAGATAAATACTGTAGTGAAAGGTGGGAAGGATCCATCAAGCAGAATTTGAGTTAGAGATGTTACAGACAGACAAATTGATGTTAACATATTTGCTAAACGCCAATTATAATTCCAATTGTGCGACATTGGCCTTGGATATACGTACCGGATAAAAACCATGCCCAGATAAACATCGTTGCGAAATTTGAGAAGGATCCACGAAGCAGAAATTGATTTAGATATGTTACAGACGGACAGGAAGAAAGGTCAATAAACCGTTGATTTAGCTTAAATCACATGCTTTATCCCTTTCCTCCATGAAAATAATTATTTTTCACTTTCTTTTTCTGTTGGGCATAAACTGTGAAAATGGGAACAAAATGTTTTAGACATTTATATCATTTTTGTGATATTGCAATAAGGGCTTAACTCACATAGATAAAAAAATTACATGCAATATGGTAGTAAGTTGACTTACTACCATATTGCAGGCTAAACAGTGTCTGGTAGCCTAATTATTTTTCATGCAATACAGGCGTAAGTAAACAAATAAATGTTCTGTGAGGTCATCCTGATGACATTATTATAATATTTATAATATTGACACAATTTATGAACTTAAGACAGCATAACACTGTCAGATTTTATGACCTTCAAACTTTCGAAAACGATTTGAAGAAGACTCAAAGGTACCGGTATTTTTAAAAAAAAATTGAATTTTTTTAATACCTTATTAAAGAAGCTTATTAAAACTTTAAATACAGCTAAAATTTATAATAATACCATAATTTTATACAAATACATACTGAATGACTAGTTTTTGCCAGAAATTTCATGACTGGTGGCTGCAAACAGTTATTTTATAAAATTATTAATCTTAACTAATTTCATCATGTTTAATTGTGGTTTCCATTCTGGTGTTGCAGTGAAAAGGGTCACCAAAAATAATGTGAACAATATTAGTTTGAAAAAGATTCTTAATGTCTTTAGAAATTTCATGGTAAGTTTTTTTGTGATAGGTGCCATCAAGATGTTGCTTCAAATTAGTTTTACATCAAGGACACTCTCCCTTTAAAGAAAGACAGAAGCAGTGCTTAGCCAATTCTGCATGTGCTGTACATAAAAGTTTTATATCAGCACCAAATACATGGAACAAGCCTTAGACAATATTCTTAGTGAAGGTGACAGACTGTACCTTAATATTTGTGAAGAGTACCTGAAAATAGAGGATATACCCTGTCATGTTAGAAAAATGTCAGAATCCAGACCTTATGTACTTCACAACAGCAGGTGTTAAGTGCTTGTGTGGCGACTGTAAAAAGTCGCCCATACTTCATTCTCAGTGTTGTTATTTCTTCTAGTCTTTCGGGATCATTAGTTTCTGTTATTAGTTTTAAAAATTGAATACCACTTAAGCCAGTGCTTAAGGGGGCATGAGTAGTGTTGCACTTTTCATAACTGCACATGAACAGACTCAATAAAACAGAGTCTGCAATTTTCACTTTTCACATTGCTTATTTTGCTTTTGAAGAATCTCTTACTTTTAGAACTTATGTACTTTACAACAACAGGTGTTAAGTGCTTGTGTGGCGGCCATTAAAAAGTCGCCCCGTACTTCATTCTCAGTGTTGTTCTTTTTTCTGGTCCTTTGAGATCATTAGTTTTGATGCTATTAGTTTTGAAAATTGAATATCGCTTAAGCTGGGGCAAGGGGGCGTGAGTAGTGTTACAATTTTCATAACTGCTCATATTGAACTCGATAAAACCGAGTCTGCAATTTTCTGTTTTTGCATTGCTGATTTTGCTTTCGAATGATCTACTTTCAGAACATATGTTCTTCACAACAGCAGGTGTTAAGTGCTTGTGTGGCGGCCGTAAAAAGTCATCCTGTACTTCATTCTCAGTGTTATATTTACTGTTCCTTCGGGATCATTAGTTTCGATGTTATTAGTTTGAAAAATGAATACCGCTTAAGCAGCGTAAATAGTGTTGCACTTTTCATAACTGTTCATGAACAGACTCAATAAGACAGAGTCAGAAATTTTCTCTTTTTGCTTTAGAAGGATCTCCTAGTTTCACAACTTATTTACATGGCACATTGTCACCTACTTGTAAAACTGGTCATGTGCTTATGATGGAGGATGCTCAGTTAGAGAAAATCACAGTGCAAGAATATGCTGACTGAGCTCAAACGCAGGTTACTCTTGTGCAATTCTGAAGAATTCCACTAAACTTTACTTCTTTGACCCGTATAGCCATAATGAATGTGGAATGGTAGTTTGTAATGGCTTTGATACTCATAACAACCTGCCATAAGAATATTGGTGACCTTGGTTTGTTTATTATTTGTTATAAGATTCTTATAATTAGCTGTATCTTTGAAATTATCTTCTGATGTTCAGTTTGAAGTTGGAAGCCTAAAACTTCCAGGTGAATTGAATTTTCATAACCCAGGTTCTTCTGACATATATGGTGAACTTTCCAGTTTTGGTTCTGTCAGTGAAGTGTGATAGCATGCAAACTTTACCTTGCTGAACATTTTTCTGATTCAAGTAGTGTAAGCTCATGTTCAAGTGTAACTTTGTCTGATGTCGGTATATCTTCTAACAACATTGATATCTTAGATGAAGCTGTATTGAATTTGGATAACAGTGCAACATGCTTGCCCTTAAACCTTGTTTGCAAGAACTGAAAATGTATTGCTATTAATTTGCTTGAAAACTCAGTACACAAACCTAGCAAAATCTCTGTACTATGTATAATATCCCACTCAATAAAATTTGAAGACTTAAGATAATATTTAAATATTGATAATATGAACATTGATATCAAATGCCACAAGTCACCAGAAAGTTCTGAAATTATTATAATTATATGTAACAGTACTTGTTGTCCATTGAAAATGCTGCATTTATTCATAGCTTCATGTGTAGAAAGACTAAAATTAATACATCAAATTTTGCTCATAGTCACTATTTTTCTTGATACTTTAGTAAATCACGGTATGTGACATAAATCATGCATACTTGTATAGCTTGCCACTAGGCATGTTAGTTTTCATCCATAGCTGTTCTACAGAAATAAGAAACGTGTTGCTCCTGTCAAAGATTCTATCTATAACAGCATATGACTTGAGGGCTGTGTAAGTACCATTTATAATTTTGATGGGATGAAATTTTATACAAAGTAACCATGATGAACATTTGAGCAGTAACCAAAATATTTGATAATGGTAGTTGTATAATTGCACATACATGTACCTAGTAATTAATGTCTTAGTTTCCAGCACTACAGTTCAATGTAAATGATACTTTTTCCGTATTAGGGGCATGGAAATTTGTCAGCATTGGTATATAATAATATTATTATACACCCGTAAACAAAGTTTAAGAGGGGGTATATAGGAGTCAGTGTATTGGTTGGTCTGTCTGTCTGTCTTGTCCATCCATACGTATGTGGCCCATGGTTGGTCTGTATGTCCGTGGCACAATCTTTTGATTTGTGATAAAGGCAATATTCCATCACCTTTAGTGATAGTTGTAGTTTTTATATCTGTTTGAATTCAGCAGTTATTGCTGTACTTTCTGATTTTGTCAATAATAATAATTATTATGTGCCTTATGAAATAATTGAAGCAAAAGAGGCTTTAGGTGACAGCATTTTTTTGTGAAATTGTTTCAGATTCCACTGTTCCAATATAGAGAAGTAGCTTATATTGTGTTACAGTGACCAGTAATTTAATGTATAGGTTAAGTTTAATTGTGAAAAATTAACAGATAATTTGTAATGAGATTGAACAGAATGATGGAATATTGAGTACTGCATTTTATTTATATCTAAATAAATTATGCGGACAAAATAAAAAAAAATCTAGTGCTTTGTTGTACATAATACCATTTTGAATAACAAATGACAAAATCCTCAAACTTCTTATCAGAGATCTTACTGTAGAAGAGCTTGTGGAATATTTATGCCATCATGCATGTAAAAAAATCCTGAATAACATGAAACAAATCTTGCAATAAGGGCGCAAGTCAGATGTTTTTATATAATTTTGCAATATTTTGATTTATCAGTCCTGATCTAAAAAGTTTCATTGAAGGTTACATATTAAAGTCCAAAAATGTTTTACTTTAATGTACTTACTACCATGTTGCATTGCAAAACTTCACCAAATTCAATAGAAATCTTCCTGCAATAGAGGCGCAAGTGCACTTACGCCCATCTTGCATATAAATTTCCTTCAGAATCGCTTGCAAAAGAGTGCAATAAAGGCGTAAGTCCAATGTTTTAATATATACTGTTTCTTTCTTAGATTTAATTTACAGTGTTACATATTTCCTGTAACATGTCTTATTTTAAAGCTTTCACAATGGAACATTTGTATGTTTTTCAAAACAGAATAAAACAGTTTGGTTTTTTGACTCTCCTGTAAAATTTTCAAAAATGTAGTTACGCCCTTATTGCGTTGAACCCTCGATATGCTGTTTCGGCTATCTTCGGCTACCGTAAACCGGTTTAAATTTTTATGTCTAAAACACGCAATGGAAGAAATGGAACACAAAACACGCAATGGAAATTTTAAATGGAAAAGTAGTAAAGTCAAGCAGGCAAAGCCACATGCAAGACGCAACCACCACCAAAACACCGATAGACAGCATGACACACACACACACACACCCACACACACACACACACACACACACACACACACACACACACACACACACACACACACACACACACACACACACACACACACACACACACACACACACACACACACACACACACACACACACACACACACACACACACACACACACACACACACACACACAACCACACACCCAAACGCACGCACACACACACACACGAAATGAACACAGAAAACACCAAAAGAGACACAAGAACCAGGGACAAACGTTCCACAACATGAACAAACCACAAGCACAAAGACGCAAGGCAAACAAAAGGAAGGGTGACAAAGAGAGTACCGCCTTGGCACGGTCAGCAGCAAAAACACCACTGGGGGTTTAAACCGGTTTACGGACGTCCTAACCTCGCGCTTCTCTCAAAGTCACCCTAGCTTTACAAATATTGTAAATAAAGGTATCCCCGCTGGACTTACCCACAACATAGACGACGGTGAACACAGGACAACATGTAAAACATAGCATAATAACTGTGACAATCCGTCAAATATGTACTCAATGACTTTGCTGAAGTCAGAGCACCTGCAGGTAAGCCGTTAAGGGCACGACAGGGAAAAAATAATACATGAGTCTGGTAAGCTCCTCCTGTATCCAAGTTTAAGAGTATACCATCATAGAGTACTACCCTCGGCCTGTCATGGCGCAAGCAAAGAGGGAAGCGTAGCTACCGACTGTAAAAGGGTCGATAACCAAACATGCAGTGTGTTGCAATATAATAGGATCATAACCTTTCTTTTTAAATGTTTTAATGCGTTTTATAAACAAATCATGAAAATGGATATGACCTCGAATTTTCCTGAGTTTGTAGATAACATCCCCATAAAATTCTGGTTGAGAAATGCCTTGTCGCAGTAACGTCCGTAGATTGCAATTATATTTACTAATGAGAGGTCATTTATAGGTCGATTTTAATAGGGTTTTTTCAAGCAGTATAAGTAAAATAAGCTAATTTCGATTGAATTAGACCAACTTAAACAAGAATTGTCAATAGATAACAATAAAAACGCTTAACCCTTTCCCTCATACAAACGTGTTTTCACGCATTTGCAAACAGAGTAGACCCAGATCAGACGGCTTCTACAGGAGCCGTCTGACCAGAGTCTGCTCTATTTGCTAATATAATTTGATAGATCTGGTTGTTTAGTTTCCAAAATGGCTACAATATCCATCCTTCCTTATTTCATTATAACTATTTTGTCCTTGAATATTCAGTAGGTATTGAAACTTGAAATAAACACAGAACATGAGAAGGGTTAATTACTGAACAATTTCCATTTTGCCAGTGGAGAAATGGAATTTATAGTAGAAATGGAAATGAAATAGACATTTATATGTTGTTTTTTGTCATTTTTTTCAGGCATTATGACTACTTTCTTTACACGAATTCTATCGAATTAGACCATGCTGAGTTTCATTTGTCCATTATTAATGGTGCAATCGTGTATTCATTTAATAAAATCCAATCTGCCACTAGAGAAATAGAAGGAAAACACGCAAAGGAAAATTTAAAAGTAATTTCTGGGTAGATTTTAACCGTTTTTTATAAACAATATGGTTACTTTAAGGTAAGATCGATTGAATTCCACCTAATAAAACACGAATTGTCAACAGATAACCATAAACTCGTATATTTACTGAACATTTCCACTTCGCCAGTGAAGAAATGGAAAGAAAACACGCAATGGAAGTCCTATGTTCATTCTAAGCATTTCTCTGCGCAGTTAACTGTTCAAAATCAAGTTCAGATCCCGAGATGATGGTGGATGATAAAGATGATAATGGTATTGATCATGATCAAGAATTTAATTTACGGCGAATGCTGATTTGAACTTGATTACGACTAGGGTCATTGTGTTATTTTCCGGTCAAAGTCTAACGTACCCTACCATCTTTCTTTGTTAACTATGCATGGATTTGTGATAGCCTATGACAAGAATTTGCAAACATACACGATCAGGGTGTTAAACAGTTTGGATCCAGATGCGACTCTGATTTAGCGAATACGAACCCAAACAGCCTTACAGTGCGCGTCAATATAAATTGTATGACAATTTATATATGACAGAGCTGCGGCATGTGTATGTTTTCATTTGGCTAAGGGTGGATGTGTCCCTGTTCTTTCCCTTGTGCATTTGTGTGAGAGAGAGAGAGAGAGAAGGGGAGGGAGGGAGACAGACAGACAGACAGAGACATAGACATACATACATCCTTTGAAAACATCACTCCTGCTTTACCGGGACTGGGGACCCGCAATAACCTCATTTTGAATAGACCGAATTCCAATTGATAACTTATCTTAACCGCTTACGGACAGGATTCCAATAAATAAATCAACTGTACATGCCATAGACCGAATTGCAATGGACAACTCACCTATACGGTCCAAATGCATGTTTCCAATGGATAGCTCACCTGCACAGGCCATAGACCGAATTCCAATGAATAACTCCCCTTTACGGCCAAAATGAAAAATTCCAATAGATACCTCCCCTATACAGACTACACGCATGATTCAAATAAATAACTCAACTGTACATGCCGTACACCGAATTCCAATGGATAACTCACCTATACGGCCTAAATACATGATTCCAGTGAATAACTCACCTGTACAGGTCATAGGCCGAATTCCAATGGATATCTCACATATACGACCAAAATGCATGTTTCCAATTAATAACTCACCTGTACATGCCATAGGTCAAATTCCAATGGATAACTTTTCTATACGGCCTATATGAATGTTTCGAATGGATAACTCACAGGCCATAGACCGAATTCCAATGGATAACTCCCCTGTACGGCCTAAATGCAGAATTCCAATGGATAACTCCCCTATACAGCCAACATATAGGATTCCAGTGAATAACTCACCTGTACAGGCGATAGACAGAATTCCAATGGATAACTCACCTATACGGCCTAAATGCAGGATTCCAATGAATAACTCACCTGTACAGGCCATAGGCCGAATTCAAATGGATAACACCCCTATATAACCTACAGGAAGGATTCCAATGAATAACACACCTGTACAGGCCATAGGCTGAATTCCAATGGATAAGTCACCAAAACCGCCTACAGGCAGGATTCCAATGACTAACTCATCTGTATAGGCCATACACCGAATTCCAATGGATACGCCCTAAATGCAGGATTCCAATGAATTACAATGCTAATTCATCTATACAGGCCATAGACGGAATTCCAATGAATAACTCACATGTACAGGCCATAGACCGAATTCCAATGGATTACTCACTTATACGTCCTAAATGCAGGATTCCAATGAATAACTAACCTGTATAGGCCATAGACCGAATTCCAATGGATAACTCACCTATACGCCCTAAATGCATCTTTCAAACGGATAACTTACCTGTATAGGCCATAGAAAGATTTTCCAATGGATAACCCACCTATACAGCCTACAGGCAGGATTCCAATGAATAACTCACCTGTACAGGCCATAGGCCGAATTTCAATGGATAAGTCCCCTAAACCGCCTACAGGCAGGATTCCAATGAATACCTCACCTATACAGGCCATAGGCCGAATTCCATTGAATAACTCCCCTTTACGGCCTACAGAAAGGATTCCAATGACTAACTCACCTGTATAGCCCATAGACCGAATTCCAATGGATAACTCACCTATACACCCTAAATGCATGTTTCCAATGCATAACTCATCTATACAGGCCATAGATCGAATTGCAATGAATAACTCAACTGTACAGGCCACAGAACGAATTCCAATGGATACTTTACCTATACTGCCTAAATGCAGGATTCCAATGAATAACTCACCTGTACAGGCCATAGGCCGAATTCCAATGGATAAGTCACCTAAACCGCTTACTGGCAGGATTTCAATGACTAACTCACCTGTATATGCCATAGGCCGAATTCCAATGGATAAATCAACTGAACCGCCTACATGCAGGATTCCAATGAATAACTCACTTATAAAGGCCATAGGCCGAAATCCTATGGATAAGTAACCTGTACAGGCCATAGGCCGAATTCCAATGGATAACTCCCCTATACAGCCAACATATAGGATTCCAGTGAATAACTCACCTGTACAGGCCATAGGCCGAATTCCAATGGATAACTCCCCTATATAGCCTACAGACAGAATTCAAGTGAATAACTCACGTGTACAGGCCATAGGCCGAATTCCAATGGATAAGTCACCTAAACCGCTTACAGGCAGGATTCCAATGACTAACTCACCTGTATAGGCCATAGGCCGAATTCCAGTGGATAAGTCACCTAAACCGCCTACAGGCAGGATTCCAATGAATAACTCACCCTGTAAAGGCCATAGGCCGAATTCCAATAGATAAGTCACCTGTACAGGCCATGGGCCGAATTTCATTGGATAACTCCCCTATACAGCCAACATATAGGATTCCAGTGAATAACTCACCTGTACAGGCCATAGGCCGAATTCCAATGGATAAGTCACCTAAACCGCCTACAGGCAGGATTCCAATGACTAACTCAACTGCATAGACCATAGACCGAATTCCAATGGATAACTCACCTATACGCCCTAAATGCATGTTTCCAATGGATAACTCACCTGTACAGTCCATGAACCGAATTCCAACGGATAACTCCTCTATACAGCATACAGGCAGGATTCCAATGAATAACTTACCTATACAGGCCATAGGCCGAATTTAAATGGATAAGTCCACTAAACCGCCTACAGGCGGGATTCCAATGAATACCTCACCAATACAGGCCAAAGACCGAATTCCAATGAATAACTCCCCTGTACGGCCTACAGGCAGGATTCCAATGACAAACTCTCCTGTATAGACCATAGACCGAATTTCAATGGATAAGTCGCCTATACGCCCTAAATGCAGGATTCCAATGACTAACTAACCTGTATTGGCCATAGACCGAATTCCAATGGATAATTCACCTATACGTCCTAAATGAAGGATTCCAATGAATAACTAACCTGTACAGGCCATATACCGAATTCCAATCGATAACTCCTCTATACAGCCTACAGACAGGATTCCAATGAATAACTTACTTGTACAGGCCATAGGCTAACTCCAAAAATACTGAAGACAGAGTTACAAACCTTGTTAACTGCACTTGCCGTCAATGTGATCTATCTATATATGAAGTTTGAAGTCAATAGCTTTTATACTTTTGAAGTTATCAAGGCAGACGGGCGGACGACGGACGGACGGACGGACGAACATGGTGACCCCAGTACAAAAAAAAAAAAAAAAAAAAACACCAAAAAACCCCCAAACAAACTTCGTTTTAGGGGGTATAATAAGTACCTTGACTTGACTGAGGTTGCTTAATCTTGGTAAACAACACAAGCAAAAAATTCATAACACTAACCCCAGTTCTTTTGGAGATACACATGAACACATTCAAATTCCCTGTCTTTAATATCAACAACTTAGCTAAGTTAATTACCTGATTATGCCGAGAACTAAAGAAATAAAAGACCAGATGCACAACTATATATGCTAATAATTAGTCCTGTAAAGTTTAACGTCTCTAACTTAATTGTTGTTTGAGATGCATGCAAGAGAAATTGTTTTACCCTTTATGCTAATTCTAAGTCAATGCTCATAGCTTTATTGCAACTGGGTATGTGTAAAAAGGTATACCCCAAACACACCTCAGGGTCCATGCTTATAAAGCTTTTAGTAGAGTCTGAGTTTCCGTTCTCAAGCTTTTGAATCAGATTCAACTAAACGTTTTATAAGCATGGACCCTGATGTTAATCCACATTCCTGTAATGTTTAATGAGTCCAACTTAACTCTTACTTTCATACACGCACTATTTTACGCATTTGTAAACTAAGCAGACCCATATCAGATTGCTCCAGTATTCTAATTTCAACTGAGATACTAATGCCGCAGCTTTAATATGCTAATTCCAACCACATCAGTGGTAATAAATCTACTTTGACTGGACTTCTGAAAAAATAAAACCCGAGGTGCTCAGTTTCAAAATATCATCGCTCTTACTGTGAAGTTCTTGACTAAATCAAATATGTCTGGAAATATGCATTGCACCAAAATTGAAACTGCCCGACAGACAAAATGGGATAAGCTATATACGTTTCTCCAAACTATCTCAGCTTAGCTTTTCAGACAAGTTCTCCACACGATTAGTTAAAACAAAGACGAACATTTTCATGATGCTTTCAATGTCAAACCAATCATGAAAACAAAAGATATTTGAAAAAAACATACGTGTACTGAAAAGTCCTTGCCTTTTTAAGTGTTTTGTTTTCTACATTTGGGAAACTGATTGTAGTAAAATATAGTATTGCCTGTAATAAAGGGAAATTCGTTTCAAATATATCATCGATGTTTATATAGAGAAAACTAAGAAAGAAATGTAACTATTTAATCCTTTACTCCATGAATATTAATAATAATGACATCATGAGTATTAATTGGATTCATGTTTATTGTGACATATGAACACCGGTAGTTTGGCCATGGCAAAAACTGTTGAATCAGATTTATATTACAGTAAAACTTCGATTATTCGAACACTAAAATACGTATTATTATCGATCGTTAAGACAGGTGGCAGCTTAATGCATGGTGAAAATCATGCAGAAAGATCCTCCAGGTCAAATTCAAACAGTAAAAATATAACATATGATCCTATATGAGCCATATGTCATTCATATCAGACCCTGATCATTTGGCTCATATAGGATCACATCAGACTCTGATCAGTTGGCTCATATAGGATCATGTTATATCTTTACTGTTTGAATTTGAACTGAAATCATTGCTAACATAGAAACAATCAAATGGTCCGAATGTAACACACAAAATATGAGACCAAAAAATATCTGTCATAGCATTTTTTAAATAGCGACACATACGGAACACTACTTGACATCAAACTTTCATTCTTTTCTTTTATTAGTCTTAGGTAATATCCACACGTTGCCTTTAAGTGTATGCAAAAATAAGCAAATATATCAAAGGAAAGAAAAATGCATAACATATAATCATAATTGCCTGAAGACAGAGTTCTTGTTCTTGCACAGTACTATACATTTGCCTACTCTTACATTTTCAATGAAGGTGCGTCTCGAACCTTTAAATGTTTCTTTGTAGTACAACAGTAAAACTAGTGTGTCCACTAAAATGAGGTAAAAGTCCGAGTCTTATAGGAAGACCATTGCTTAATGCAGGACGTAAGAAAGACAGATAACTTCTGTATAAGCTTTATGCCTTACTCTTGTCATACATTAAGCAATCACCTACTTCGAAATGTATCTATTTTTATTCATAAAGTATTCACTTTAACTATTTCAATGTAGAGTATTTATGTTAGAAATAATGATATTATGAATATCTATTAGCTGATTTTTATAATATAACATTTTTTTTCAAGGGAATGCTTTTGTTCTGACAAAGACTCTAGTACCAGATCTATATCATGTCATAAGCAAACATAGCAGACCCTGATCACACGGATCCTGTAGGAGCCGTCTGATCTTGGTTAACTCTGTTTGCAAACGAAATTTACTGTATTTTTCATTCTTACCTTTCTTCCATAAAGACTCATCTTGAATCTTTTGAAAAAGTACCATTTTACATGTTCCTCATCCAGAGCCAACTCTTCAAAGTTATTTTCTGCCTCAAAGCCAAAACTATGGAATTCTTGGTTCTCATCAAACAGCACACAGGTTGGAGTTTTTAGAGACAAAAGGGGCATACAGCCTGCTGCCCAGTTCGGATTGGTTGACACTTTGGATGGGTCTGTATTGTTCCCCACTTTAAATGAATATGCATAGACGCTGTGTGTAGTTCCAATGTCTAGTGCAGCTACAAGAATTTTGTCCTTTTTGTCTCCACCATAAGCAGCACCACCTACTGCCCCTGCTGAGCTAGATGCCATCTTTCTATGAGATATTTACTGGTAGAACCACATGGAATAGTTGGCCTGAAAGAAAACAAAAATGTTGTATTGTATTCAAAATATACCTGGGCTCAATCTACAGCGATAATTGGAAGAATAAGTCTCCCTATCCCTAATGACTTCTCCCTGATTTGAACTGAGGAAAAATGCAAATGTATAGAACATGGGTATGCAGCATCAGAACTTCAGATATTTAGTTAATAGTGACATTATATTAATGTAACTTCATTCTCAGTGTTGTTATACCTCTGATCCTTCGAGATCATGAATTTCAGTACGTCTTGTTCTGAAAATTGAATACCGCTTAAGCCGGTGCTAGGGGGCGTGAGCAGTGTTGCACTTTCAATTACTGTTCATGAACAGACTTAATAAAACCGAGTCTGCATTTTCTCTTTTTGTGTTGTAATTTTTGCTCTCGGGGATCACCCTCTTTCAGAATTTATAATTGTATAAGTAGGAGCTGTCGACAATATCGGTAAGCCTAGTTGTTTTGTTTTAATGAAATGTTTAAATTAAAAAAAGATAAGATAGTAAGATGCTCCATACTATTGTGGCGGCAAGCAGTTCACAACTTCTACCTGTCACCGGTATAAACATAGAAGTGTATTGAACTTGCCATGTGTATACTGTTAGTAGTGCAATGAGGGTCATAGTCCAGTGTATCGTTATCTGTTTACCCTTTATGTATTGCACACTGACAATGGACGCATGTTAGTAACAGTACTGTACATACTTCTCCCATATTTATAGACCTCAGAACCATGTAAACTGTAGTGGTATTAAACATTAATAGGACAGGGTAGCAACGTTGATCGTAACCTGTACTTACAATCACGCCAAATATTATATTATGAGTATATGACAAACAAAACCAAAACTGAATCAGAATCATACATTGTTTTTTTACTTGACCTCGTATATAAAATACTTGATGCAAGCGACTGGGTACTTAAACAAAGTTGATGCTGAATCTAGATACCTTGATACAGTAACTTAACACCATTTAACTGAAATGGATCCACACGACGGTATAAATTATATGAGATGTAATTATACAGTATTGTAGACGGAATATATGACTTGCCAGTGAGGTAACGGTAAAACGCACAGTCACATACGCACAAATACGATTGTCAAAATAAGGTGCAATGGTTTACTAAAAGCCAGGTTAAGGAAAGTATGTGAGAGCAAAGTATTGTCCAAATTAAAAAAAAACGCACAGACACATATTAACTAGAAAATTGTGTCCAAAATACACACGTGCACCTCTAATATGAGTGTCTCTAAATTACACTTTTTACTGTATGTTATATAGTGAGCAAGTGAGTGGGTTGGGTGAGTTGTAGTGAAGAGAATTACAAAATAACATAACCCTGGTAAAAAAAAACAGTCTGAGCAAAATACTTCACATACACCTTCATATCGTATTATTTTCATCTGTGAAAGTTTGAAGTAAATCCTCCCATTGGTGTGTGAGGAGTTGGGTACACAAGTATTTTCACTATGACATGTACTATGGTGAAGACACTTTCAAGTAAGACAGCCCTGCTAAAATGGTCAAAGCAAAATTTCTCTCTTTATGTACATCCTCATATCAAGGTTTCTCAACTGTGAAAGACTAGTCAATTCTCCCATTGGTATATGACATATATCCATTTTTCACTTTATGTTATATAAATGTTAACTGTGTTATGTAAGCCCCCTTGCTCTGTTAAAATGGTCGGAGCGATAATTTCCTTTTACGCACATCCTCAAATCAACATTGTTCGTCTTTGAAAGTTTGAAGTAAACCATCGTATTGATGTATGAGGAGTTGGATACGCAAAATTTGCGAGACGGACAAACAAATGTACGGACGGACGGACAAGATCAAGGTTATATCATATATGCATCCAACCTTGTGGGGTATAATGTTTGTTAGAATCAGATCATAAGAACAGATAAATGAGAGTATAAGCGCAACAACTATTGTAATGCATGGGTGTGTTAGCAGGATAAAGGCTAGAGAGTTAAGATGTTAGAATGCTGGTTCAGAATGATAGTTAGCATGTTAAGGGTTTGAGTGCAAGCTAAAGAGTTGAGTGTATTGCATGATTTGGGAAGACAGTGACATATGTGTATTAGCTAGACAAATAAATCATATGTCACAGGTATGTGTTCTAAGAGTTCATGGCTGTCACCCAGATGATGACAGTCGCATTTATTAATGTTTAAGATATGTATAAATAGCATGGGAGTTGTGTATTCGGGGAGGGCGGGGAGCGAGAGAGGAGAGAGAGGGGAGAGGAGAGAGAGGAGGAGCTTGGGGAAGAATGATTTGGAGCTTGTGAAGTCGTATAATAAAAGTTATGCAGTAGAATTCCGACTTGTCGTCTATGTATTGTATTACACTGACGTAAAATTTGGTGCCGACACCAGCGATCAAATTGAAGTACACTATACGAAGGAGAAAAGGAAACAGGTTAGTGAATTATTGCTATCACGCTTAGCTTGAGTTGTGACCATGGCCAACAAGGTAGATTGCACAATTGTTTCAATAAATTGTTTCTGTTTTGATAATTCCAGCTGCAAACAAACTGATACATGTTTACAAAAACAACATGAATTGCCAAATTCGGTCAATATATTAATTGTACGGAAATTTATAGCATAAATGTAACATAATAATGGAGATTGATTCTATTAGTAATAATGGGCAAGTGCCAAAAGGGTGCTTTTCAAATTGGGACAGTTAATAATTTTTCATCAAATAAGAAAGTAACTAAATCGTGGTTAATCAAATTAGGATCAAGACAAATTAGGGCATTCGATAGTTCCGGTTCAGCAGTTAATTTATGCCACAACAGAAATGTTAATTCATTTGGAGCGTGCACATTCTATTAAAAAATCAGTTCAACTAAATTTGACAACGTAATTGTATACATGAAACTGAAGTAATTCAAAAAGGTAATGTATCAAACTGTCATTTAGTTTTATCGTCAGAAATGGGAATGAAAATTTTAATATCAGTATATAAACCGCCGCCGGGTATGACCGCAACAATCTGGTCAAGACATATTGATAAAGTGACTGTAGCTTAAAAACATAAAATAGAATAAAAAGAGAAAATGCGAAAAGAAAACCAGAAAGAAACTATGGGAATGGTGATTGTACAGATTTATTGCGTATTATAATGCACTCTTGTTTATTTTGTTGTTTGTTGCTTCCATATTAGTCTGCGATTAGGTATTGTGCGATTAGAGAGAGACTGTTTTGTTGTCCTTTAAGTGCTTCATCCATGTGTTAGGATATATGTAGCAAGAGCTATGTCTAACACCAGTGAATAACCAGGTGAATATACTTAAATAGGGACGTTATTTTTATATTGCAAGTAGCAATGATTGCGGGTAGCACTGCGTTTTGATTGAATTAGAATAGTGGGATACAGGTAACCTGGAAAATCGAAATAAGTTCGTATAGTGGATCAGCGAGTAGCTTTTAGTCCAAAGATACGTTATTGAGAGAATAACTCATGGTGAATGTGGTTACGACTGAAATAAGTATGGCAGAAAAGTAGAGGCAATATGCATTTAATATGTTATAAAGTAAGTAAGGTATTACTGGTTAAATTGTTGTGTGTGCGTGTTTTTCTTTGTAAGAGTTTGAATGTATCTGCATACGATATACTGCAAATATTAATCGCAATTTACAGTTTTAAATAGTATTATTGATATTAGAAATGGTTTAGGTATATTTTTGAATGAAATTAGAGAAGAGATTAACGATAACTATAATTTGATGTATTTCATGAGATGTGGAAATATAAGATGTATGTTGTTGAATGAAATTAGAGAATAGAATAACGATAACTCTAATTGATATATTTCACGAGATGTGGAAATATAAGATATTAAGCCTCGGCGGCTGTGATTATAGAGATAGAATTGTTATAAAGTATAGGCCTATGTTGTAAATACAAACCGGTTTTTTGTTTTCATTTGTTTTGTTCATTTACGTCGTGTAAAATGGGTTTAGGTATATTTTTTTCTTGAATTTGTGTCTATTCTTGCGTATATGTTTAATTTAAAATGAATTGCAGTATGCAATGGGGTATAGTTAATGTAGTTAATATAACGAATATTTGATACAAGTTGTGTGTTCGTATAGCAGACTAAAGATCTAATCAATTAAGTGATAAAAACAACAACACCCTAACAATACAGAACGATGAGTATTTCGCAAGTAAGAGCAAAATTTCTATTAAAAATAGACTGTAAAACTGAGAAATTGGCAACTCATCTTGTAACATTTATTGATTTTAAGATTATTGAATAATAGAATTGTATGAGGTTAACGTTTAAGACTAAAGCGTAAATTTAAAGAATAGACATGTGCAACTTGTTGAGGGTCATTTTGTCGCAATAAAGGTTGAGTTGTGTAAAGTAGAATTCACGTCAGCGTGCCGTCATAAGCTGCGTATATCCAGCACCCAACATTGCTGTAACAGCCTGGTGACACTATACCGTGTTAATACAAAAACTATCGACAAAATGATTTTCATAATATAACTACCAGACGTATCGCTAAATGAACCGTCAAGTGCGGGCATCAACGTCAAGTTCTGACACCTACGTGTGAACATAGGTTGGACAAGTACTGCGAAAACTAACTTATTGGCTACAGTATCAGTATTGGCTTCTGATCTGAGATATATATATATACACGGAAACGGATCTATTGCAAACTTTAAACACTTATTCGGATATACACATTTTCATCCGTAATATGGACATTACGACATAAGTTTAACAAGTCTAATACCGATAGGCTGTGGATTCTTTTTCCATACATACAGATACGTCTACACGTCATGGTAATGGTCGAAATCCATACTGAAGACCTGCGCATAGCTCGATCACTCAGGATTCGTTGGAGGGGAATTGCCTACAGATTAAAGGACTCGGATGGAGCAATGGATTAATGTTTTTGTCTTCGGGGAATTGAACCTTACATTGGACTTCGAACAGGACATAGTAATAACCTTGGATAAGACTTGAACTTCAGACACTGATTTACATGTCAAATGAATCAACAAATCCAGGAGAAATAACCTCACTGTCTACAGAACTACCATCGGAAATCTGCATCAACAATTTTTTTTTAAAAAGATAATATCAACGTCAAACAATTAAATCTAGTTATCTATTGTAATAAATGATCTACAAGTGTTATGTTATATAGTGTTAATCTATCCACGGCAACAAATCTAGTGATTAAATAGTGTAATGTATCAACAGAATCTACTCGCCACCCGAGTTAGCAAAGTTCAGCCTTATTAATCCTTCGCGTAATACAAATCTCCAGACAATGGAACTAGCATGAAATAGAATTTCGGAAGAAAACGTATAGGGTATCGATCTATAAAAATGTTTATATTCTGTTCTTTGATATGTTGCTATATTGACTTCTGATTATGGTTGACACTTGATGTTGACTTATAGATACTTTGAGTAGGGATGTGTTTTAACCCATTAAATCCTTACTGTTACATTGTATGCAGTACTAATCTTTTTTTTTTTTTTTTTTTTATAATCGATCATCCTATGTAATGCATGGGTGTGTTAGGAGGATAAAGGCTAGAGAGTTAAGAGGTTAGAATGCTGGTTCAGAATGATAGTTAGCATGTTAAGGGTTTGAGTGCAAGCTAAAGATTTGAGTGCATTGCATGATTTGGGAAGACAGTGACATAGGTGTATTAGCTAGACAAATAAATCATATGTCACAGGTATGTGTTCTAAGAGTTCATGGCTGTCACACAGATGATGACAGTCGTATTTATTAATGTTTAAGATATGTATAAATAGCATGGGAGTTGTGTATCCGGGGAGAGAGGGGAGAGAGAGAGGAGAGAGGGGGGACAGAGGGAGAAGGAGCTTGGAGAGGAATGCTTAGGAGCTGGTGAAGTTGTATAATAAAAGTTATGCAGTAGAATTCCGGCTTGTCGTCTATGTATTGTATTACATTATAGAGTCAGTGTTACTGATTGACCAAGTGAAAGAGAAGAGATACTTAGACGTAGGAAAATATTTGACAGAATTGAGAGAAGCAGGGAGAATAGTAGTACATGTATAATCAATGAGAGAAGAAGAGGTTGCTGCGAGGGTAGAAGACAAATACAACAGTTGGTCGGACGCCCAGCAACGTTTACAACTCAGACATGGAGATATTTCCTGAAGCGATATAGTACATAGATTGCAACACCTGTACTCAGCTTTTTTATACTCAATAAACAGGTAGAAACAGTATTACACAGTTAGTCACTCTCTGTTCGTGTTGTTACTATTTCGGTTTACACATATGTCCATAGTGTTGTTCCCAAATCAGAGACTAAGCGAATTCGTCTGTTGATTTCCGTGTAATCGACAAGTTTTCCGTCTATTAAACAGTCGGCGATGTCCAGGGATTTACCAATGTAACGTTCGTAGAACGTCGGTTATGCAAATGAAGCTGACCAGATCATTGTATCTTGGGAAGTAGAGGTATATATATAGCGCAACAAACATCTCTTGATGCGAGCTTAAGCTTTGCACCGACAGGGTTTGCTGTTGCTGGGTCACTCGGAATAAACGTTACAAATGGTGGCAGCGGTTGGATAAAGACAACTGCCAGACCGGAGTTGCCTTGCCCACGGGTTTCCCAGTGTGCAAGTCTCGGGGCGAGACTTCTCGGAGGGGAGAGTAATGTAACGTTCGTAGAACGTTGGTTATGCAAATGAAGCTGACCATATCATTGTATCTTGGGAAGTAGAGGTATATATATAGTGCAACAAACATCTCTTGATGTGAGCTTCAGCTTTCTACCGACAGGGGTTTGTTGTTGCTGGGTCACTCGGAATAAACGTTACACCAATATTCAGATACAGTTAATCTGAGTACCGGTATATACATGTATATATACACTGTTGGAAAATGGGCTGCAAGAATTAGTTTGATGATATATTCTGAAAGTTAGAGATCCTTCGAAAGCAAAAGCAGCAATGCGAGAAGGGCAAAATGCAAACTCGGTTTTATTGAGTCTGTTCATGAGTAGTAATTAAAGGTGCAACACTACTCACGTCCCCTAGCGCCGGCGTAAGCTGTATTCAAATTTCAAAACTAATAACATTAAAACTAATGACCCCAAAGGACAAGAAATTATAACACTGATAATGAAGATAGGGGCAACTATTTACGGCCGCCTCACAAGCACTTTGTAAAGTACATATATTCTGAAAACGGGAAATCCTTCGAAAGCAAAAGTAGCAATGCGAGATTAGAAAATTGCAGACTCGGTTTTATTGAGTTTGTTCATGAGTAGTGATTAAAAGAGCAACACTCGTGCCTACTCATGCCCCAACACGTAGACCTGGATCAGAAGCTTCTACAGGACTGAAGTTGTCTGTTTGCCAATAAAATTTGATAGAGCTAATACTTCACTGGTTACTATAGAAGTATGATAGCATTGCTTAAAATAACAAACAAGTAAAACATGCTTATTAAATATTCAAAATTGTAAGGGTCTTCCATCAATATCTATGGAGTAAAAGGTTAACACAATAAACATCGTGCATGTCTTGTCTGTTACGTTTGTAAGAGCTTTCTGTAGTTTTAAAGTATTTGTCAAAATAAATGGACAGGAAAATGTTTCTGTAAATAAATCAATATTGTTATTTAGTAGTGAAAAAATAAAATTACTAATTCGGTCAATCATATCTTATTTCCACACTTTTGTTTTAAATAATAAACAGTGCATATACTTCATGTAACAAAGGTTTAATTATAATCATATATTGTTAAATAACTTATATAAAGTCAAATATTAAAGACTTTCTTGATATGTTTTCAAGTACCAGACTACATAGTCTATCACCGATCGGGTACGGCATGCTAATTTTGTGAAACAAGAATGTAGATCGATGTATGTACACATATGTGGACTATATGGTAGCCGGATTACTTTAACATCGTATACGACGGTGACCAGGCTGTGTATGTTTACAAGCTCTTAATTGGCCACAAGGCACGGGATCTCAAAGTATTGGACAATGCAAAAGGTACATAATATATACTGGGATAGTTCAAGTATAATTTCATTAGGGTGGACCCCTTTGTTTTTTCTTCCGACCGAAAGTTAAAGATGTCATCTGTACAGAGACTGAAGCTAATTACGTTTACATATATGTAACGAAATTCATTATTATAAAGATAATATTAGGATGCCATCAGAATTTATGGCCGTAGTGTAATTCTCACAAGGCGTGTGATTTTAACCCTTTCTCCGTTTCAATCTCCAACGCAGTTATCTTCCCTAATCGCTGCGCTGAAGAGTTCCCTGCCACCACAACATTCACGTGACCATGGTGTACATCATGTGATCAAACTATGACAGACGCTATGTCGGCTGCCAACTCTTACCGTAACCAATCGGTTAATTTACTATTACGTCCTGTCCCGCAAACATATTAAAAACATTTAATCTGTTCGGGATTTGTGTAAATTTGGAGAATCATATTCATGTATGTGTAGCGTCCCGAATTAAGTTTGACATTTCAACAACCGTCGGTCTGATAAAAAATATCCACCAGTGGTCTTTTATAAATAACCGTATAAAAATTTACAAAGATTCTGTTTTTAGGAAAGCTGATTATTGGCTTTACCGGTGCTGAAATATGAAACAAAATTGAAAACTGTTAAAATCAACATAAAAAACAAATTTTAGCTAAATTCCAGCTAAAAACTTGTGGTGGCAGTGATGACCGCACGAAGTGACAAGGGAGATCACTGTGAGGGGTTTGACTTCGTTTGTATTTGTTTTAATATCATATTTACAATTCATGGTTCCGCGATCGGTTATTTTTGACCAATCAGAGAACGGCATTCAATTCTGTCCGTACCACCGCGTCACTATCCGCCATATTTAACCACTAACATTCGTAACTACCTTCGTAACTGAATTAGACATAAGACAAGTTTTATTAAACGTCGGATTTTCATAACATAATAACACATTTAAATCCATATGCCATTACAAAAATACAATTATAATTCCCGATGTTATTATTTTTCACATGTATATTCATGGAGTAAAGGGCTAATCTTGCCTTAGTGCCTAGCTTTCATGTGTTAACAGCTTGGATTCTGATTTAACTTGGTGTCTCCCCTCGGTCAATATCTACTCAATTCGGGAGTAGATCTACAGAAACAATTGCAACATATCAGAGTTTAAGCAGACATCAATTTAAACCCTTTCCTTCATATAAACGCATTTTCACGCATTTGCAAACAGAGTAGGCCCAGATCAGACATAAGGAGCCGTCTGATCAGGGTTTGCTCTGTTTGCTTTTAATATGATATAGATATGATCAGTTTTTGTCAAACAAAAAAAAATCATTGAAAAGGTAACAAAAAAAACAGCTAATTAACATTCACAATGTCAGTATGTCTTACAGGAGTATTGAAAAGGGAAATGGTTAAAGCAGGATAACAGTTATAAATTTCCGCACAATAGATATTTTGTGATACATGACATTCCAGTCTATTTTTTTTAACCTGTTATTCATTTAAAATTATAAACACTTTTCACGATTTTGCAAATAGAGTAGACCCAGATCAGACAGCTGGTGTTATCTGTAGAAGCTGTCTAGTGAGACTCTGCTCTGTTTCCATATGAAATTAGATCTAGATCTGATTCTATAGCGTGTGTCTTCCCGTGAAAATTGGCATAACGAATATTCTTGAAGTTATCGTGTCATGCATAGGCCCAGTGTTAATTAGGAAAAGATTAAATAGCCCAAATTGTGAAACATGTATTATGTACAAACAATTTTGTTGAGACGGAAGAATGTAAATGTTTTACTAGCTTATTGAGAAACTAGTTTAACCCTTTGAATGGTGAATCTTCTATATAAAAAATCCATCATTGTTAACCCATTTCCTCATAGGCTAATTTTAGAACCAACCATTTTGAATAAATCTACCGAATAGAAGAATTTACTAGAGAAAATTGAGGGAAAATTTAGAATCGTGTAGTTTTGAAACCATTGTCTCGTGAGCAAATACTCTATTTATCACAATGGTTTCAATAAGTGACTATTTCAGGGGCGTCAATAATAGGGAATGAGTTAAATGGTAGTTCTAGTAAAGTCCATTCAGTATGAACAAGATGGATCTTCTAAAGTGTTTTGAATGACTTTAAAATAAATCAAAGATCTAATTTGTTCAATTCAAATGAATTTAACTATAAAAAATATATATATCATTATTTTTCATATGTTCTGTTCAGTTATTTTAGTGTGTATGTAATTCCTGTAATAAAGTATGCTTTGACACATCAGTGGGGATTAGCACCCCAACTGTGCATGTACAGCTATAGCCAAAAGGACGCTGATTTACACATCAATGAACACAGATTAAACATGTGCGAACCGTAAGTCACACGATTGCATAAAATTGCGTAATATTTTATGACACCCATGGTCACTTTTGGTATAGCTCGGGGTGTTAAATAAAAGCATAATACATGTCTATAGATAAATGGCTTATCTCTTAATTGATCGCAAAAATAATGGTACTTATAGCGACCTGCAAAACTTGCAGCCATTTGCGATCCACGAACTTAGTTCAAATCGAGGCAATGATAGGTACACTTAAGAAGTTAATTAATAAAAAATAAATTAAAATATAAATTCTATACTCATACTCTACAGTACATGAACAACTAGATACGATAACGTAGCTCTATTCCTAAATAAACTGGACGCTAGTCATTATCAGTCTTACAGCTACGATATCGCATCTAATGAACAACATGAGTCGTCCACAGTGTCTCCTTTTAAAAGGAGGTATAGTTTATGCTGTGGGGTTTGGTTTTTTTTCGCATAGAAGGCCAGTATCAAATCATTAAACTAATTCTTCATTTCCGTCCGACACTTTAAAATCGTGAATGTAACCTTGCGTGTAATAATTTAAATCCTTCTCCAGGACCTTTTTTTACAAGGGTTTAGCAATCGGCAGAAAAGATACAGATATATTATCAGGTATTTTGGCCAGATAATCTGACACCGGCTTCTTCTCTGCATCTGTATCCGCCATTCTGTGTGAAAGCTTGGGGTGATTAGCAACAGTAACCAATGTGGGCGGAGCTTATCTTTTCTCGCGGAACCATGAATAAGCTGGTATAATCCAAGAAGCAATAACGTAATGACCTTTATTGACTTCCTTTAAAGTGCATTGATTTGCATTTGGAAAGACATTTTCAATGCAACACTGTTACTCTACATTTATTGAAAAGGAAAACATGACCCGTCTGTGTTACAATGTAACTTACATGAAGTTTGGCAACACTATAAGCAAATCGAAAGTTCGTTACGTTAAATAACATAACGGTGGGCAGTAATGCTACAGTAGAAGTGGATATAGACAATATTAATTTCGTGAAAACTTACGTCCGATAGTAAAACAAATCACTTCTAATCTAGTTCTGTTGACACATTTTATAAAGCAGGAAGTTTAACAGCCATTCAATGGGTTACTCATGCGTCCGATATGTGTTTATCAATCGCCCGATATCGGGACAACTCGGCCTATGACTTAATTCGGCCTCGTGACAACTCGGCCCAGATCAACTCGCCCTCGAGACAACCAAATAATCATGTAAAGCGATCGGGGTCTACAACCTGTGATTACATAAAGTGTGGATTTCCGTTGACGAACGATGAAACGCATCAGTATCCTTTTAACCAGCCAGGAAGATGACATATGAATTAATTGCATTAACAGTGTATATTAAAAAGGGCCAGAAATGAAGTGTATTCCCGTCAACAATGCATTTAGCCTACAATGGAAAATGCCTATGCAACTGGTTACACATATTAGATATTGAACCTCGCCGGGTTGGTCCTGAATAGCCACCAATACACTAATAATCAGCATCAGTATTGGAAAACACGTATACTGGGTTATATATACATACTGTGTTAATGCTTTAAAGCAGATCATACAACTGTAGACGTGTACTATTAAAACGTCAATGCGTCTATTAAAAATGCGTCTATTTGGTTTAACTGATGAAAAGGCGAAATTCACATTCATCGTGAAAATTCCGGTGATAAGCCAATATCCTTTAATGGCTTTAATTGGACGGGTTAAACATATTCCTCATGTAGTATTTTCGAGTGTTCCCCCACAAAGTTCTGTGATAAACTAAAGAATCGAACGCCAAATTCATGTTGAATTGATAACTCAGTATGCAAACCAAGGTTTTTCAGCTTTGATACACATAATTATTAGTTGTTTGCAATGCATAGCGCACGCAACAACTTAATTACGTATTGCAGCCATCGTACGCGGACAAACACAATAATTGGTATTACTCAATCACGCCGTTTTGCCTTTAAAGGTCTCACAACAAACTATCCTACTGTGCAGCAAACTTTTATCAAGCCTAATGACTCATGTATTTACCCTAATAAGCTGTAAGGAAATCCTGAAAGTGGGAGATCCTTCGACAGCAAAAGTAACAATGCGAAAAGAGAAAAATTCAGACTCGGTTTTATTGAGTCTGTTCATGAGTAGTAATTAAAAGTGCAACAATACTCACACCCCTATAATCTGTCTCAAGAGACAAAGATTTTATTCTTCTGATGTAATAGCCAGGTGATGGTGTCATGGTGGACAAATTAAATCAGCTTATGTTTGTGTGTTTTTTGTTTAGCTAGAAAATGATGTGCAATCGTGGTGATTTGTAGAATCTATGTCTGATTTAGATATATGGGATATATGTGAAGTTCGATGGGAAAGAAGCGACGAAAGCCAAGTAGTGACTCAGATACTGAGACTCCTGGGCAGTGTAAACAAAGAAACCGAATGGCGGCAAGTAATCATGGTCGTAGACTAGATACACATAGTGACCAGGATCTAAGTGTTAGTGAGGTGTTATGGGAGGCTAACAATACATAAGTTGGAGATAACAATGACATAAAGTATGTGAGTTGTGGCATTGGGTCGGGTGTAGAGAGCGATACGTATTCCACAGGCCAGTACTGTTCCAATAATAAGGGCATGGCACAATCATAGACAAAGAAACCTGGAGCGCTATCTGACTAAGAAAAAATGAATGTCCTAGTGTCTGGTAAAGAAAATGTTCAGAAATCTCAAGATGTGTTAAAAAGAATGTTTGTAAGTAAGATAGACAAACTGAGAAATGAATTGAAATCAGATATTGACACTATGCGTTTTGTGCGCTGTGTTTTCATGGTCAACTTTTACTTTGTTGTTTTAAGCAATTTTTGGATTAGCGACCTGTAATTGGTTTTATTGACACTGTATATAGTGTCGAGTCACCATTCAATGAATATCCTGGCTTTCCCCCTATTTCGATTTCTCTCTTTCCTTCCTTACTTAGTTATTTCTTTCTTTTTTCTGTCTTTCTTCTTTTCTTTCATTCTTTCTTTCAGTGTTTAAGCATATACATGTATATCTAGTAGTTTATGTCTCAAACCACCAGCAACCTTATTATTTACATCATTAATTATCATGATTGTACTTTTTCATAGTGTATGACTATTGTGTGTATTGCATTTCCTCTTGTTGCACTTCGGTGCTTGAGATGTAATAAAGTTCAGTTCAGTTCAGTTCAGTAAGTAAGTACGTATTCATTTGTGATATGTATAATCTCTTGTAATTCTTTACAGAATGGCTGTATACATCGTTTGATAATTTTTACGACAGACCCCCAGCAAAGCTATTGAAAAAGTGTCCTGATAACGGTTGTAAGTGGACACTTTTGTACGCACGTGATTTTTGTGGTTATAACCTATTTACCTAGGATCGAGCCCGTGCATTTGGAAGTATCGCCAAATCACGTGCTCCATGCTGTGTAGTAACAACGTTACACGATTGTCGCTCCACTAATCCCGATCACGAGTGTAAACGGGTCTGCTAAGCACGTCGTCTGCAGCTTTCTTTAACGCCTCCACTTGTATAAATGCAGACTAAACATGAACTATCTAACTGCTTAGAGCCAGCTCAGAAGCCGAATCGCTCAACATCTGATCTGGGTTAAGCAGGTGTAATGAACAGTTTTGATAAATGTTGGGACAAAAGTTAACGCATATCGACTGCTGGTGGTCTGCGGAAATGGTCGTCTGCTTAAAAGTATTTAACACAATTTTTTTCAATCTATTAATGAGCACTTTATTTGCACATAATTATACAGTGATTCGCAAATAAGAAACGAACTGTACATGTATGTTTGAAATAACGCCTGACACTTTTGGAGCTTCTAAAACGAGTCAACACAGAGGAGATCGCTATTTTATTACCAGTTACATGTACAGCGATATGAACGCTATTCTTTACCAATGTAACGGTAACAAAAATTAAAAAGTGCTCAAGATTAAACTGGGATAATACACGATCGGACTCCTCATCAAATTCCCGTTCTGGTGGTTCCATGCTAATTTGACTTTCCAACTAAAATCATATTGGTTTCCTCGTCAAATTTGACGTCGGCCATGTTGCACACCAGCTATACTAGTACACATGTGATACATGTATGTTTGAAACACGGGTCAAGATTTACTCGTGCAGGGTACTGCTCGAACCACTATGTGACCGGTGGCCGGAGATCAACGACCGGCTTCTTCTACGCCTCGGACACGTGTCTTCGGTCATGCGAACAAACTGTCCTGATAACGGTTGTAAGAAGACACTTTGGTAGTAAGACGAGTACTGTATCTATTACTTATCTACACATATATGTTGTTAATGTTTGTATACATATGAGACTGAAATAAATGAAATAAAACTAATGTGAAAGTATTGGGAAATGAAATTAGCCTTAGGTCGAGAGTTGTCGCGTATCGACAATATGTTGGCAACAATTCAGTCGCTTACTTCTCGGATGGACAGTATAGAGCAATTAGATCGGCATACACCGACAGGGCCATCAGACAACACGGAGACGGATACCGGTATAGCACGGGAGCAGACAACTAGCGAAGGTCAAGGTTGGTACAGGGCTGGTTTAGCGGATGACACGGACTTATCTGTAGTTATCACTGGAATAGCTTCAGATCCAGATGAGGATATGCTGGCTAAAGCTCAAGGGATTATAGACACTCTAGAGAACAATGTAGCAGCGCAAGTATCCATTACATGTATGGAAAGATTCAGATCCCGAGTGCAAAACAGACCCGGTCTAGTGAAAATAACATTCCAAAACATAGATCAAAATATTCTGGTTCTCAGGAATAAAATGTGCTTAAGAGCTAAGGTTTTCAGACTGTGTACATAAGAGCTGTAAGTCACACGCGGAGCGACTTATTGAATTGAATATGTGTACCTTGCTGCGACGCATTCCAGACGGCAACATCTACCGTGTTGACGCGAATGGCCGCATTTAGCCACGCGAACACGCGAAAAGACAGCAGGAAAATCAAGGAGAGTCACAATAGGGATGGTGATCAATAGGAAGCAACACATTTTAGAGGGATTATACGCGAAGCCCATATTAATTATGTATGCGGTTGGACACAAGAAAACCATAATTTACGTGTTTCATTGATTCGCGCATTGGACGCTGATATTATTTGTGTATGTGACACACACTTCAAAGGGCAGGAGGTAATCAACACAATAGGTTTTTCGTGGTATGGTTTCAGTAGCCATGTCTGATTTACATATAAATGCTCCAAAATGATCCGGAGGTGTTGGCATTCTAGTTAAACGCAGCATCTGATATACCTACGATATAGAAGTTGTTGGTAGAACACATTGGTATTTTGGCCCTAGATTTCAATCAAAGTACTGACAGTACTGAAGGTTCCGGACCATATATATGTCGAGTGTGACTATACACTACGAAGCAGCTTGGTAGGGACGGACTTGTACCATTGATACATCACAAGACGACCTGAACTAAGATGGTGGAACTGTTTGTTAAAATTGACAGGTCATCTGAACATAATTGCTGTGAACTTTTCTGAAAATCCTGTCAGTGTTTTAGATATTGTTTTAAAGAAATAAAATAGTGAATAGTAGCACACAGGGCGATTCCAATAGCTGAACTTGCAACTTTGTGCCTCAAGGTAGCTTAAATTGATATTTAAATGTAGTAAAGGGCCATTAATCTACTATTATTTGGCCGACTGTGACGTCATATAATGTGCCTCATTCACCTATCCATGTATATAACCCCGTCTAGTTTAAATGAAATCTGAGGAAGCTGTACCAAGATATGACGTCTAATAATCACTATATAAAATGGCTCTCTGAAAGTAATAAGGGGTCATATTTCTGCCACTAACATGTGGATTGTAACATGATTTAGTGTGCATCAATTACTTATATGCATCATATATATGCACGAAGTTTGGATACATTACATATGCCATGTTAATCTAAATATCTTACAGTTAACAAGATCTAATTATGACAGAATATGTTGCAGAATGTCCCCTAAACGAAACTGACAACTGGTATTGATGAGCAAAATATCTAAATTTCAACCAATAACAGGCCCTCAGTGGTCACTTGGTTACGATGGCAGCCAACACTTTTGAAACACCCGCATATATACCCCTATTGACCAATTTTCCGAAACGTCTGTCCGAAATGTAAGTTTTGACTCAATCAGAGGACACCACACCATTACCCATTGTTTTGGGTACCCAAATACCCCTAAATGCCAATTATCAGCAAATTTGAACAATATCTAAATTTCGACCAATCAGAGCTCACCATTCAGTTACCATGGCACCAAATTATTTCGAAAGACATACCAATCAATTCGGAGTTGCAAATTATCATGACATACCAATTTTCAGCAAAATCGAACACGATCTAAATTTGTCAAAACAGGTCTGATATTTCGACCAACGAGAGTCACCATTAAGTTACCATGGCAACCAATTATTTCAAAAGACCTGCAAATCAGTCCTGAGTGCCAAAATATACCGTCATACCAATTTGTAACAAAATCAACCAATACTTTCGGAACAACTACCAATTGATTTGGAGTACTAAAATATCCCATGATACCAATTTTCAGCAAAATCGAATGATATGTAACTTCGCCAAACAATATCTAAATTTCGACCAATTATAGCTAACCATTTGGTTGCTATGGTGATTTACAAACAAGATGTGTTTGTGAAACACTATGCCCCGACCTTTGACCCTGAATGACCTTGACCTTTGACCCATGGACCAGGGAGTTGAACGCGACACATCGCCTTTGTGTGGTGAACATTTGTGCCAGGTTATTTCGAAATCCATTCACAGATAAAAAAACAAAATGCCGATGGCACGAACTTACATGTGTAAAAGAATACTAAGAGATACAATTGACGGAACAAGATACATTATTCACAATGTCAAGCGCATAATTTATTTGATAAAGCTCTTCGCGACGAAGAACGTTACACCTTTCTACGCTTCTGTAAAAATCACCTGTTAAAACCATTGTGATAAATAGATCAATTGCTCCTATAGGAGCAAATGCTCTCATTATCACAATGGTTTCAAACTACACCGGTGCTGCTTGTACGGTCCGATGCAGCATCGCGTGTCTCAGTCAGTCTCGATTTGTCCGATATGTTTCCTTTCCATTTTCAGCCGGTCGGATATGTTGTAGGAACAGTATACGGGATACCCTCTTCAGATCTACTTTTGCTGGGCTTTTCGGGTTCCCATAATAGGACATTTTCACTCTGTAATTAAATTTTGTGTACTCCCTCATTGCCATAGTGGGTCGAATAGTGTTTGACTGGAGGGGTTGCATATTGTGCGTAGATGACAGTTGTTTATTTGTATTGCTTAGTTTATATGCATGAACTTCAAATTGATGTTCTGTTACCCAATTTTCCAGCACTATTTTATGTGTTGTGTTGTATGCCAAAAATGTACCCAATTATGTTGGGCCTGGGTCAAAACTGTGTGACGTACTGGCACTGTGCATAGAATGTTACATGTGCATAGAATATTACATTCAAATTTTTTCATGATCTGAGTGCGTTGACACAATATAATAGAGCATAAAATGACACAGACAGATTAACTTACGGAAAGGATGAAGTTGGTTTACCTATGTTCTAAATAAATAAATTGTTTTTTATTCTTATCTATATATAAAAGTATTAAATATATTTTATTTTAAATGTTCTAGAATTACACATAGTATATACCCTGTTTTGTATATAAAATGTATCTATGTGAAGCGCCTTTGGACGCACATATCCTGTGTGAAAAGAGCGCTAGATAAATGTGGTATAATAATAATAATAATAAGGGAATGTGATAAGAGACGATAACTGTGTTTTTGAAAGATGGCGGGAGGATTTTTGTGATCTTTACAACAGGAATGATGAAGATAGTGACTTTAATGATGATCACTTCCGCCGATCCAGGGTGCACAAGCATTTGTTAGAAATGGAAATGGAAGATCCGCTTTATTTGTCAAAATATCTCTTGAACAGTATAATTACTCTGTTGGAGATCTCAAGATTAATTATGCGCGCGAAATCTGGATCGGCAAACGGATACAACGATAGTCCCTATGAAGTACAGTGAAACCCCGCTAATGCGACCATCTGAAAGAGGTAAAATTCTGGGTGTTAGATGCAAGTGGTAGCTTAATGCAGGACAAAAGTAATGCAGAAAGCTCCTAGAGGAGCTTTCTGCATTACTTTTGTCCTGCATTAAGAAACCACCTGCTTATAAAGACAACCATGTGTATTTATTAAGTGGTCGCATTCGAGAGGTTCTACTGCATAAAACAACTCTATTATTGCTGTTTTACGGGAACTGTACCAACTTATCTTCGATACGAGTTTAATCCCTTCTATCTGGAGAAACTCATTCTCAAGGACCCAAACTCTGATAGACGGATACCGCTGAATTACCGCGGAGTATGTTTACTATCAAGCTTACTGCAGTCCTTAATTCATGGCTGACAAAGTATTAGAATGACAATGACATTCTTGCCGACACGCAGATCGGCTTTCAGGCGGATAGATCGTGTGAGGATCACGTTTTTGTCTTAAGCAGCATCGTCAGAAATCAACCTCCAACGCATTTATCTCCCCAAATCGCTACGCTGGAGATCCCTGCCACCAAGGAAAGCCTACTTTGTTGGCTTTACCGGTGCTGAAATATGAAACATAATCGAAGACTGTTCAAATCAACATTCAAACATTTAAAATATACAAAAACAAAGTTTAGCTAAAATCCAGCTAAAAACTTGTGGTCGCAGTGCAAACTCCTCGCAGTGATCTCCCTTGTCACTACCTGCGGTCATCACTGCCACCACAAGTTTTTAGCTAGATTTTAGCTAAAACAAATTATATTTTGTATATTTTTTACTGTTGTTTTCAACAGTTTTCGGTTGTGTTTCATATTTCAGCACCGGTAAAGCCAATTAAGTAGAAAAATAATCAGCTTTCCTAATAATGAATTTTGTAACTTTCTACACGATTATTTATAATAGACGACTGGTGGAGATTTTTATCAGGCCACCGGTTGTTGAAATGTCAAACTTAATTCGGGACGCTGTACATGAATATGATTCTCACATTTACCCAAATCCCGAACAGATTAGATGTTTTGAAGGTTTTGCGGGGCAGGATGTAATAGTAAATTAACCTATTGGTTACGGTAAGAGTTGGCAGCCGACATAGCGTCTGCCATAGTTTGATATCATGGTGTACACCATGGTCACGTGAATGTTGCGGTGGCAGGGATCTCTTCAGCGTAACGATTAGGGGAGATAACTGCGTTGGAGGTCGGTGGCAGTGATGACCAACCTCATGGGCCGGGTGCCTAATTCATTTGTTTATCTATAATTTACTTATTATGTTCTTTTGTTTGATGCACATGTCACTATAATAAAAAAAATTCACGTACTTACGTACGTCCCGGATTCTATCTTCAAGTACCTGGATGTAAGAAGCGGAAGCATTCGTTCTTGTGCGCGGTCCGCACGGAGGACGTCATGCAGATAGTTAGTGGTGCTAAGGCTTTATGTTACCAGGCATCGAGGATGTCCTTTCTTGCATTTCGAGGGCAGGTGATTGGAATTTAAAGTAAAAGTTCTAGATGGCCATTCAAAAGGGGAAACATGATTGTGGAGTTCTAGCTTTTGCTTATTATGCAAGTTTAACCTACTATATACAGCTTGGTGAAATTAATTACAATCACAACAAAATTAGGCAGCATCTTCAAACCTAAATATAAAGGTTCGTACCCAAATACTAAAATTGTTATTTCTCCACCGAATCCTATACTGCGACCACTCTTTAGAATCGTCTCTTCGACTCTTCTAAAGAGTGGTCACAGTATAGGGTTTGATGGAGGAATAAAAGCACTATTCTTGAAAAAAATTTAAATTTGTACATTCTACCTGGACCTCTGATTTTATACTATTCATCGAAAACAACAACTTCACCAATTTCCTCAAATTCCAAGGATACCAGCTAAGATACAGAAAATTGCTATTCATTGCTCTTGTAGGTTCCTTGTACATAGCTCGAATCCTGAAATGGTTCAGTGTAGTTAGTGTATGGAATGAGTTTATTTGACATATTTGGCAAGGCCGCAACTTGAACTTGAAAATCGTGTAGTGATTCCTTTATCTGCAGTGAAACTTGTAATACTCTTTCGAAAAAGACATTGTAAAATCAACCATACAAAGATTTTCTGTATCTTTAAGTAGTCGACATGTATGTAATAGATCGACAATCATCCATATGTTTGCAAATATAAATCAGAACAGGACTATAGAAAATGGGGTCAAAAGAAATTACGAGGCACTATGCGAAGGGACATCACCGCTGATCACTGGAACAGCTGTACGGTGTTATGTTATCGTTCCTTTAGTACAACGTATGGCGATTTCTCCCGTATTTTAAAGTATAACAGTAATACATTCACTGTAAGAATGTGATCATATATTATGATTTTTAATACAAGTCTGTTTATTAGAAAATCGGGTGCAACACTTTTGTAAATGGTGTCTAAAAGAATTCTCACGTCACTTTGCAAAGCGACATCACAGCTAATCATTTGTATGTGGCTAGGCCATCGCTTCTTTGGCATCACGTATGGTGATTTCTCCCGTATACTACTGCATAACAGTAACCTTGTCATTTGTAACGGCATAACAGTATCCTTCTCATTGTAACGGCATAACAGTATCCTTGTCATTGTAACGTCCCAACGGTAACATTGCCATTGTAACGGCATACCAGCAACCTAGCCATTGTAACGGCATAGCAATAACCTTGTCATTGTAACGGCATAGCCGTATTCTTGCCATTGTAACGGCATAGCAGTAACGCTTCCATTGTAACGACATAACATTAACCTTGTCATTGTAATGGTATAACAGTAACCTAGCCATTGTGACGGCATAACAATACCATTGCCATTGTAACGGCATAACAGTAACCTTGTCATTGTAACGCCATAGCAGTTACCTTGCCATTGTAACAACATAACCATTGTTTATATATAAGGCTTACTATACATTCATTTGCAAACGATCGGGGTCAACATTATAAAATCCCCTGGACCCAGTCTATAAACCAATGTCTGATGTATCAGTGCTTTACACTGGGCATCTAAAACAACCAGAGAAACTATCAATAATAAGAGTAGAGCAGTCTAGAAAACAAGAGAATAGTCTCTGATCATGGTCAGTAATTCCATATAAATCATAATAAAGTTAAAACATCTTATTACAATCGCTCCTGTTTATAGCGACCATATAATGAATATAGATAGGGTCTATAAGAGCAGATGATTGCTTAACCCATTACCTCATAGGCTATTTTTAGATACAACCTCTTTGAATAAATCTACCGAAAAGGAGCATTAACCAGAGAAAAGAAAAACTGTAGAATTTTGTAGTTTGAAACCATTGTGATAAATAGAGCATTTGCTCCTATAGGAGCAAATGCTCTGTTTATCACAATGGTTTCATAAAGAGATTTGTACAGAGTCGTCAAAAGTCGTCAATATGAGGGAATTGGTTAATGTACGACAAAGGTAATGCAGCAAGATTTTAGAGAAGCTTTCAGTATAACTGTCGCCTTACAGTTAGTTACCAACTGTCTTAAACGCCAAGAATATTATATGTATTACGCCCCTAATACAGTAAATCCGTTCTAATGCGACCACGGAAACGAGACATATATCTAGGTCTTAAAGGCAGGGCGCAGTTTAAGGCAGGATGTAGTTATGCGGACAGCTGCAATAGGAACTTACTGCATTTTGTCCTACATTAAGGAAGTACCTGCTTTTAAAATCACTCATAGAAAATTATTAAAGGTGGTCGCCTTAGAGGGATGTACTAGTTTTACAAATACTCTCTTTTTAAATACCGTGATAGACATGCGGAAAGCTCCCTGCTTTAGTCTACTACAGTGTCTTTAATGCCTATTGTGAGTGTTCGGATGGAGGACGATGCATTGTGTATACAGTAAAACCTCTCTATAACGACCATTTAATCGTGTTAATTAGTTGGTATTTAGGACAGGTGGCTGCTTAAAGCAAAATGAAAGTAAAACAGAACGCTCCAATAGCAGCCACCTGCCTTTAACACAATTTTTTTTATGTAATTTAGTGGCTGTTATAGTGAGGTTTTACTGTACTGGTATGTTTGGACAGCTTTCAGCTTTCTGTTGGTTTTTTTTATCACAAAGCTATGCTTCGAATATCTAGAACCCTTTACCTAGTGAATATCCATGTAAGACATACTGACATCACGGACATTTATTAGACGAAGTGTTACCATGGCATATGGAACACAGGAATGTTTGGCCATGGCAAAATCTGTAGGATCAGATATACGTTATTCGATAAGGAAAACGCAGACACTGATCAGACGAATGTCTGGCCTGAGTCTACTTTGTTTTCAAAGGAGTCTCCACCAGATAAAGGATAATCAACATAATGTTTTTCTATGAAACAGGTGTTTTACTGCGTCTTCTACTGGTCATCATATACAATAGAAACCCTGTAATACGACCACTTAACCCTTCGCTTGCTGAATTTTAAAATACATTTCTAATGAAGTCTTTACCCATGCCCTGTTGTATAATTACACATATCTTCACTGTGTACACGTATTTCGCTGTGCAATCACTGCTGTAGAGTGCATAGCACGATCAACTTGTAAATAGTGCAGACTCTGCTGAGACAGCTCCTGCAGGAGCTGTCTCATCTGGGTCTTCACTACTTACAGGTAGGTATATTGACGTGAATAGCAAGCGAAGGGTTAATATATGTCATTGAGTGATTTTGAAAGCAGATGGCTGATTACTGCTGGACGAAAGTAATGCAGAGAGCTGCATTATGTTACCACCTGTCTTTAAACCTTCACTCCATAAATACGCCTTTCTACACCTTTGCAAAAACAGAGTAAACCCAGATCAGACAGCGTTCGTCTGTCTGTCACACTCGTGTCATATATATATATGCCTGGCTCCTTAAAAGGTTAAATTATAATGTGCCTAGAGTACAGCATGTGTACATAACTTACGGATGAACATAGCAAATATAATACATACTGTCTTCATACATGTCGCGATTATCGGCCTTAGAACAATATCTCCTTTCTTTCATTCACCTCTGTGCTGTACACCTAATGCCTAGGAAAATAATCGAAACGTATTTAGAGCTTTTATGTAAAGCAATAAAGCATGTCCGGGTTCAGAGTTCAACACTGCTTCAGGCGCAGTCACCATTTCCGATTTTCAAAATAAGGGGAACAAGACAATCATTGATGCGAAGCATCAAAAGGCGCGTATTACTGAATAATAATCAAACCTATTTTATATAATATTTAAATATGGGGTAAAGTAACAACCAACATTTTTATTCCCCCAAAGGCGGGCATATAGTAATCGCATTGCCCGTCCTTCCGTCTGTCCGTCTATCTGTCCGTCTGTCCGTCCGTCCGTCCGTCTGTCTGTCTGTCCGTCCGTCCGTCTGTCCTTCCATCCGTCCCACATTCGTGTCCGGTCTGTAACTTCTCCATCTATCAATGGATTTCAATATAACTTACCACAAATGTTCACCAGACAGAGACGATGTGCCGCGTGCAACTCCCTGGCCCATGGGTCAAAGGTCAAGGCCACATGGTACAATTACTTTGTCACAAATTTCGTGTCCGGTCTGTAACTTCTTCATCTATCAATGGATTTCAATATAACTTGGCACAAATGTTCACCACACAAAGACAATGTGTCGCGCTCAACTCCCTGGTCCATGGGTCAAAGGTCAAGGTCGCAGGGTACAATTACTTTGTCACAAATTTCGTGTCCGGTCTGTAACTTCTTCATCTATCAATGGATTTCAATATACCTTGACACAAATGTTCATCACACAAAGACAATGTGTCGCGTTCAACTCCCAGGTCCATGGGTCAAAGGTCAAGGTCACAGGGTACAATTACTTTGTCACAAATTTCGTGTCCGACCTGTAACTTCTTTATATATCAATGGATTTCAATATAACTTGGCACAGATGTTCAACAGGCAAAGACGATGTGTCGCGTTCAGCTCAGTTCTGGTCCATATGTCAAAGGTCAAGGTCACAGGGTACAATTACTTGTTTATCTGTGAATGGATTTCAAAGGAACCTGGCACAAATGTTCACCACACAAAGACGATGTGTCAACTTCCTGGTCCATGGGTCAAAGGTCAATGTCACAGGGTACAATTTTGGGGGGCATTTGTCACGTGACTGTGACATCTCTTGTTTTTTATTTTACTGCATACATGTTTCGATTTACATCTTCATCATTACATAACAAAGTGGAAGTGACGTCATATTTTTTAAATATAATATTTAAGTAATGTCAAAAATATGTCTAAATGTTTTAGACTACTCATATGGCCTTAGTAACTTAAAAAATATCATCAGTTTCATTACAAAGGGTCCTTGAATCGGCAGTCATTTCAGTCGGGTGACCCTAGTTATACCCTTTCAGTCTCACACTGGACCCCTTATCCATTTTCAGGCTAACAGAGAAGATTCAGTAGGAGCCATATATAAATGGCAATTGTGATATGATATATGCAGAAACGAATCCAATAAAAAAAAATAAGGACATATGTTGTTGTTAGATGTTAGCCTTAAGCCTGTTGCTGGCGGATGAATGATTATTTTTGCAAACACTTTGGGTCCAGATGATATGTTGAGTAACTCAATAGTAACTCAAAAGTAAACGCAATATCAACACATATCTAGATGATATATTTTCCGTAAACGAACTCTGTAAACGAGCTATTTTTAATTCTTTTTGCAGACGATCAAGTACTTTTTGCTAAGTCACCTAAAACTCTTCAGAATATGATGCTAGATGTCGAGAACTATTGCCGTCTTTGGGGCTTGAAAATCAATACGTCTAAAACAAAAGCAATGATTTTTGAAAAAGGCAGACATACTCGATACGATTTTTATATTAATAATACAGCAATCGAATTGTTGGACTCGTTTAAATACCTTGGTGTTACTTTACTGAAGAATGGTAACTGGTTCAGAACCCAGAAACTGATTGCACAGCATGCGTCCTTTGCCCTCCATAATGTCTTCACTATATTTAATAATATTGAGATATCGATTGCCCAGAAATGCAGAATATTTGACTCACTTTTAGGTTCAATTCTTAATTTTGGATCGGAAATTTGGGGAATGCATGAAGGTAGAGATATTGAGAAAATACATACAAAATTTCTAAGAAGAATTTTATGCGTCAGAAAATCAACTAACCTTTCAGCACTGTATGGCGAGCTAGGTCGAATCCCGTTCTCCATAATGAGACAAATTAGAATGGTTAAGTATTGGGCCAAAATCCAAAAGCTCGACGATTTAGAAATGGTAAGTCAAATGTACCTAATGCTAAAACAAGATGCTGTATCTGGGAATACATATAATTAAAAAAATTGGGCTTCCTATATTAAAGATATATTAACAACCCATGGATTTACGTATGTGTGGATTCACCAGGCTGATATAGACATAGCCTTTGCTGCCATAAAACAGAGGATTATTGATAATTTTCTACAAAAATGGTATTCTGATATTAACAATTCCCGACGATTACAGACGTATTGTATTTTCTAGCATGATTTTGAATGTGAAAAATATCTTGATTTTATCTTGGAAAAAGAATATATAGAGTTGCATTATCTAGATTTAGAACTTCTTTCTCATACTCTATGCATTGAATCAGGTAGATATGATAACACACCAAGAGAACAACGATTATGTAAATCTTGTAGTACGGGCAAAGTTGAGTCAGAATTTCATTTTCTTTTGGCTTGTCCTCATTATCGGGATATAAGAAAGAAAAATTTGAAACCATATTATTGTCATTGGCCAACACTACACAAATTTGATAGTTTAGTGTCTTCGAAGTCAAAGAAGACTGTTTGTGCCTTATCAAAATATATCTATTTTGCAAATAAATTACGCATCGCTTAATATTAAATAATTCAATAGGGAAAAGTGTATTTTTGAAAGTTTTGATTCTAATATTTATTTTGGAATGATCTTTACATGCGCATGGATATTTTTACGGGTTAACTTGCAACAGTGCATACTTACACTACATAAGTATATATACATCATTTTAGTGCCTGTCATGTCTTTTCAATAAAGAAAATGCAGATGCAAGTAAAATGATGACACGTTCTGTATTCCCTGCAGGTTTAAGGCGGTTTCCTAAAAATATGCCCATGCGCATGTCAAGTCAAATTAAATGTGTATGCTGTATTGTCACTGATTGTTAGAAACCTACACATGTTCCATAACTGTTTGTTTACTGAAAACTCATTTTTTATTTCTAAACATTGTATAGCACTTGTTATAAGCATTGTATTATGCTTCATGCAAAATAAAATTCGTATAAAAATTCGTAAAATTCGTAACTCAGTTTCTTATCAAGATCCAAACTGTTTGGCACCTTGCTTGCATATAACGGGTAAAAATTTGTGTAAAAAACAACAACTTTCAACCAAAAATGTGCACCATAATTAAAATTAATCCGATCATACATGCCGTTAAATTGAGTGATACATCATCAAAGAAATAACCAATTAAATAATTAGTACAATCTGTCGCGGCTATAAAACTCTGATGACACTAGGTACCACCATTAACAGTAATTTGCTATTACAACATAATTCTAACAGCGATTGATTTTGTTTGTTTGATACTTATAAAGGTTATATTTTAATTACAATTAAACCATTATCTACTGTCTATATCGTTGATTCTGTAAAATCTTTGACTAACAGTTTACAAAATCATTAATATAATTACAAATTTAAGCAATTATCAATAGTTTCAGCATTTTTAAGCAAACACCAAATACTTTATTCTCGTGGGTTTATTTTCGTCATATAGAGTGGAAACAGATGGGACTGTTGAGGAATAACTAAGTGCAATAGTTGATATTTAGGAACTGTCAAATCTGACTGTATTTCTCTTCGCGTTCTTTATTTCTTGTCAAGGGTCCATTTTCCGACAGAGAACATATTTTGCTTAAATAAAATTTGATGTCTGTTACTGATATATTCCACGTATTCCTTGGTCGTTTCGGTCCCAATCGAAACGACCAAGGCCGAAACGGATTGCGTCCGAAACGACCCGAGACCATTAATTTTGAGTCCACTCTAGGTTTACCCTGTTTGCAAAGATGTATCTATGAAGTAAAATTTTGTGCCTGGGTCTTAAATCATGCCCAAGCATAAAATATGTGTATATATTACTTACAAACACTAATTATTACATATTATTAATAACCCGCAATTCTTCACTCAATTACACTCCTTTCGAGGGATTTACTGTGGCGAAAGGAATAAGTAATCCGTTTTCCCTGTAAATGTCATAGGCGTAGCCAGAGCTTTAAAAATTATACGCACATCGAGGCACGAAGTGCCGAGCGGGGGAGAGTGTGAGAGGGTGTTCCCTTCCCACGGCGGGGATTCGGGGGACCCCCCCCCCCCGGAAAAACATACAAATTTAGATGTTAAATGGTGGACTGTGGCATGTCTTGGAAAATTAGATCAACTTTGGACAGTCTTGTTATCATATACCCCATTTCATAGGAAGTTCAGGATGTTTCGGAAATGAATACATTTAAGTGCCTAGTTTCACTTCGAATGCACAATCAAACCTCGTCATCATCCACATATTTGTAAGTTACAATAAAGAATATTTCATATGGTGTTTGGATGGTGTGTAAATTAACTGTATGGATCTCACAGGAGGTCTCGTCAGGTGGTGATGAGCTATAGAGGCGCGACCCAATCCCTCAGTAGTTCAAATCGTGTACTACATGTAAGTATAGAGAACCGTCAACTTCTAGGAATCTGACATCCTAAGTCTGCTTTTGATATCGAGAGTTCATATATCTAGAAAACGTGCTCCAAGAGAACCTGAAACCCTTTCAGAAGCATGAGAAGAAGAGGCATGAGTGACTGAAAGTTTGTTTTGAAAATCGTCACATGGTTACGATTTCGTCGTCTCAGAGGAACTTTGATATGTTCATGTTTTTATTGAATATTTTATCACTTCCGTCTCAGTCTGAGAGGTATACTTTTTTAAGACTTTGAACATGGTGGATTGTCCTAGTATTTGGCGAATGTTTCTTGTCATTGTCGATCCTGAGATAACGACGACTAGATTTATTTGGATCTAGATCATTAGATCTAGACTAGATACTTTTTTCTTTCAAAGTGGTTGCGCATATAGATCTAATACTATTGAAGTTTAAATTTCTACATCAATTGATCTACTCCTGTAAGCGATGATCTACAGTTATATTACTTTTAAGCATATCTTAATCTGGTTCTGTAGGATCTAAGTAATGCTAGATCTTATTAAATTTAAATCTAAATGAAAGCAGGAGTAGATCTAGATCTTTGAAATAAAAACTCAAAATGATACAAAACACCGACATGTAATAGTGTGCAATTGAACCTACATGTGACTTTCAGTAAGATCTAGGCTGTCTAACTTTCTACGAATAGATCTCCACTTAGTTAAATGTTCTGAAATTTGAGCTGTCAGTGTAGTGTGCACATAACGATTATCCGGTTAACTGTTGCCGATTACGAAATGGCGATTAACCGGTTTCAAAATGCATAAGCGGTTAACCGGGTTGGTTACTTACCTCAGTAAAAGTAAATTGATGACTCGGTTTTGATGAGTCTGTTCATGAGTAGTAATTAAAAAAGCAACACTACTCACGCGCTCTAGCACCGGCTTAAGCAGTATTCAAATTTCAAAACTAATAACATCAAAACTAATGATCCCGAAGGACCAGAAAATGTAACAACACTGAGAATGAAGTACGGAGCGACTTCTTACGGCCGCCTCACAATTAAGTAACACTTGCTGTTGTGAAGTAAATATTTCCTAAAAGTGTTCAATAAAACTGCTGAAATATATGAATTTGTTTCTCTAGTTGGTTGCTCTAGTAAGCACATCATACCGATCGATGTTCATTGTTCAGAAAGATTTTCAAAAGAATTGTGATGGAAATACAAGCTTAACATGATTATGATAAGACGTTATAATAATATTAAAATATGTCATCAACATTTCTTTTCTCAAGTTTGAATTCGCGTTCGGTTTATGCATAACACAAGTTTGAACGCTTCCCGCAATATAGTATTTTGAGAGGGTCTCTGAACTATACTGTATTCTCAGCTGATAGCTGTAAACAATGGCAGAAAAACATGTGCTTGCAGTTTGTCCCTTTTGTGCCAGGTACGGTGGCATTGGCGTTCGCAAACAGTTAAGATCCAGATCAAACATCGCGTAATGGGATGTCGGACCAGAATCCAAACTGTTTGTCATTCACAAAAGAAAACTCGCTTATTTATATTTGACGTGAATTTTCCATGATAAACTCGGAAATTATACGTTTCCTCTTTTTCTGTATTGATTTATTACTGTCCTGCCATTCTCATTTAGACAGAGCCTCTTGTTGTATTAATATTCATATATCCTCATGTATTCATGTATTGTGAACTGAGAGAAATAAAGTGAATTTGAATTTGAATTTGAACATCTGTTACCCTTCTTGTCGGCAGAAAGTTTGGAAACATATTAATATTAGCATATGCATAATGTGCATATTAGTGTGCATAATTATATTGATGATATAACAGAACAGAACAGATGTTCTGATGATATAACAAATGGTCCTCATTGCTCTTTCATCATATGGTAATATATGCAGTCGCATTTTCGTTTGTTTGTTTTGTTTGTTTGTGTTGATTTACGTCCGTTTCTGCTCACTATGGGCTAATTGGACGCCCCAGGGAGACATTTTCGTACCAAGATTTACGGTGTTTGAATGATTGTATGACAGAGCTCCGATTAACCGGTAAATTGCGGTTACTACTCCCGATTAATTCAGCACTATAATGTACTATAATGAACTTCAATATTATAATGAGTAAAATATGCTGTCAAAGCATTGCTGTTTGATGACGTTTGCAAGATGATGACGTAAATTTACAGGATGATGAGACTGTTCGCGTGACAACTTTTGATTTATGATGTCATAAATATGACTATTAGATCTAAAGCTTTTTCTATTATGACGCACCATGAACATTAAACATTGGTTTTCCAGATAGATTGTCTAGATTCTGTTAAGCTTATAATTTTATTACTTGAATTTCAAAATAAATACAATGTAAGCAAAAAATGGCTCTTTGAAAATTTTGGCTTTCAAATATTTTATACGCACGTGCGTATTGTGCGTAATGGGCGCTACGCCCTTGAATGTCATCAATATATTAATGATGTGTTCATATATTCAGGCTTCTGTCAATATATTAATGCCAAATAAATTTTAAATATAAAAATTATGTACATATCATTTATAATAATTAATAAATAGCCGTTATTAATTTTTACTCCTCCTTTCGCCTCCTTTCGCCCAAAGTCATCCTTTCGTATTTTAGGCATACTCGGTTTCGCAACATCTTAGTCATCGGCGCGAACATATAGACGCGAAAGCTAATGCTTTCGCGCCGATAACTCGCACAACTACTTGCAATAAAATGCCCGGGAAGATGAATTGGAGTTTAAACGTTGCATTGAAGTCGGCGATCGAAATCCAGTTTAAAATCGATTTTTATCTCATGTTTATGATGTGTCTCGTATATTTGTATTCTGCTAATCGTGACAGTGGATTCTGAAGCTTTATGTTTAACGTTTGGAGTTTTAGAAACAGAATTACATGTATACAGTACAGTAAAACCCCGCTAATACGACCACCTAAAAGAGGTATAATTCTGGGTGCTAGATGCAGGTCGTAGCTTAATACAGGACACAATTAATGCAGAAAGCTCCTAGAGGAGCTTTCTGCATTACTTTTGTTCTGCATTAAGCAACCACCTGCTTATAAAGACACCCATGTTTATTCATTAAGTGGTCGCATTAGAGGGGTGCTACTGTGTACTTGTGATCACATTTGCAGTTTGTACCAAGATCAGATACCGAGCATCCTTCCGTATGATCAGGATCCAAACTGTTTAATAATGTGTGTATGCTTTAAACAGAACTTGAAGAAAATTGAACAATAAAAATTGAGGCAGAATTTAAGACACCTTTTGCAGACGACACAAGGTATAAGGGACCGACTATCATCCTCAGCTAACACGTGTTACACTAAAATGTCGTAATATTTTATTTTATGAATAATCATATATGATAAAATGACTGCGTGAATACTAATACGGGTAAATCAATTGAACGTTAATAATGGCACCATGAGGAATGGGAGATGTACCCTACCACATAAACTGCACAACAATTACATCTGCATAAAATTATGTACTCTATTCCATAAGCAAACATAGTGCAGTAAAACATAATCCATAGTGACAAAGGCAGGTGGTCGCTTAATGCAGTACGAAAGATATGCAGAAAGCTCCTAGCATCCCCTATCCCAGTACCATTTCAAGCACCCCCTTTCCAGTACCATTTCAAGCACCCCCTTTCCCAGTACCATTTCAAGCATACCCTATCCTAATATCACCTCAAGCATCCCCTATCCAAATACCATTTGCCCCTATCATATGGACACAAGTACGTCTCCTGAAAGTTTGATCTCTTGCAATTTACACTCAATTCCAGGTTAGTTCGAGCGTTAAATAAAACATATAGAGTGTCTCGGAACAGAATCAGAGCAACAGATAAAAGGTGAGTACTCAAACAGTAAAAGCGTCATTCTCCACAAAACCCTATGGCGTGACCACTTTTTAGAATCCTCTCTCCGAGACGATTCTAAAGAGTGATCACACACATAGGGATTGATGTAGAAATAAAGAATTATTCTTGAAAATGTTTTAATTTACGCATCTTATCTGGAGCTCTGGTTGGAAGGTTCCTAATGAGACACCGAGTTACAAGTCCTTCTTTCTGGATCCAAACAACAAGGTCTTGCGTATTACCACGAGGATTACGAACTCTATCAACGTATGACACTATATAGTCACACTACGGTAAATACTTCCCCTTATATAAACAAATGCCTTTTCGTTCCTTTGCAAACGGAATATACCCAAATCAGACGGCTTCTGGTCAGGGTCTTCACTGTTTACTTTTGAAGATATATACATCTGATCATGTGGTGTTTGTCTAAGCTAACAATTAAATTTAAATTTATCATATAAAACTAAATATTGAATATTCTTGAAGTGATCAGGTCACACACAAATGGTCATGAAGGGAAGGCATAAACACTACCATGTATTTCAGTGTTCACAGTTCATTTTTACCGCAATTTACCAGAGTTCCAAAGACAATGGATGCCGATGAGACGTCTAGTTACACGGTATCTGTATATTAATACAGTAAAACCTCTCTATAACGGCCACTAAATTACATTTATTAGTTTGTGCTAAATACATGTGGTTGCTTAGGAGCGTTCCGTTTTACTTTCACCTTGCTTTAAGCAACCACCTGCCCTGAGTACCAACTAATTAACATAAATTAGTGTCCGTTATAGAGAAGTTTGACTGTATTAGCAGATGATAGACACCGAGCCAATACCTACTAAATGTGTCTTAACCGTCATTTAGGAACACACACTGCACCCGGATGAGATCCGAGAATGAAGGAACTCGACGTCTTACCAACTTCCAAGCTGTTTGACAGTCAGCCACTATATAGCTGCTCAAACTGTTTAACGAATCAAAAGCTGTAGGAGATCCGAATTTGTGCTGACATCATTTGTACCGCAGACTAAGGATAACAATACATGTAACTACAGACTGAAGATATATACATGTACTCTTAACATATCTGGGGTCATACGTGTACATTCAGAAAGGATAATAAGATAAAATGCGCGTACTTAGAAAACTTCTTTTGTCGAAGTAGGATATACTTGCTATAAATACTTCACATACTCTTATCCATTACAAGGCTTCATTTTGTACACAGAATGTCACTGACTTTAGTTCATTACCGTCTGATCTTGGTCTACTCTGTTTGCAAGTGCGTGGACACACGTTTATATGAGGGAAAGGGTTAAGTGGTCGCATTAGAGTGGTTCTACTGTATAAGCTGATTTTCAACTCTTCGCAGCTATTCATGTCAATATATCTACCTGTAAATAGTAAAGACCCAGATAAGACAGCTCCTGCAGGAGCTGTCTCATCAGGATCTGCACTATTTACAAGTTGATTGTGCAACCAGCGCACTCCACATCAGTGATTGTTTATTTCAAATTTCAATACCTACTGAATATTCATAAACAAAATAATTATAACGGAAGGTGGAACATTGTAGCCATTTTAGAAACTAAAGAAACAGATGTATCTAAGCAAACAGAGCAGATCCTGATCAGACGGTTCCTATAGGAGCCGTTTGATCTGGGTCTACTCTGTTTGCAAATGCGTGAAAACACGTTGATATGAGGGAAAGGGTTAAGCATCCATGTCCTTAGTAGAAGAGTGGTCGCTTTAAAAGACAATTTACTGTACATTCAGTTATCATTCTTTTAAATGAATGCATGTACATCTTCTCTCGCTGTCATTGATTACTTTTAGTCATTGTTTGAATTAAATGTCCAAGCAGGGGCAATTACTCCGTTTTTAACTGCCCGGAGCTAACCTATTTCCCTTTGCATAAGTAGTAATTCGTCTCACTTACTCGGCAAATCACGTCATCCACGTTGGGGGAGGGGAGATTTATATATAATTAATGCACTCCGGACAGACTCTGATCATAGGACTCATTAAGGAAACTTCTGGTCCGTGTCCACACTGGTTGCCTATGTAATACACTTTAGAAATTTATCATGAACTTTAGCAATCATCAGAAACAACAATTCCCCACCCAGATAGAGCCTTAGTTTCTGCGAGTCCCATATAGACACATGGGTATCAAAAAAGCTCTTCGACAAACGTGTCATAACCTTTTAACCCTTAGCTTGCTATTCACGTCAAAATACCTACATGTAATTAGTGATTGAAATTATATTTTGTCCAATGGCGTTGCAGTATTTTTCAAATTCTCTGGTGATTTATTTTAGTAAATCAGCCGTTACTGGCCATTTATTTAGTAAGTGTCTATTTACCGAAGTAAGTGACAATTTACCCAGTAAGTCGGTCTATTTTATATTGCACCTGCGTTCAGAATCAGTTCAGGGACAGGATACAATAGCGGCTAGCGGCTGAAGCATGTTGGAGCAAATGAAATTGACATAACGCCTCGATATTCCGGACAGTTTTGTTTTAGCAACTAATGTGGATTCAAGCTTTTAAAATGATTTCAAAAAAGGTGGATACAAAATACATAATTATCACAATAAATATTAAATTGATCTTTATAACTCTTGAAGTCATCATGCTGGACGTCAGCATTGAACATAAATGAAAAATAAACTAAAATAAAAAACAGTAATCATTTTTGCTTTCTCTTAACGAAAACAATGTTTTATGACACTCTCAGGGATTTGAATTACTAAACAATGTGTGAGTTGGTTGTTAAAGAGGATTTGTGAGTCATTAGCTATAATTTATTTGGAGCCAGGCCGGTTTGAAGCAGTGTTTACTCTTTCTCTAAGGAACATTTATAGATCTACACGAATTGATCAATTCAGGAATATTAATAACCCATTTGTTTAATAATGTAAACTTTTAAAGGGAACTTTTGGTTCAAACAAAATCTGTAGGATCAGATCTATATCATTTTGTACGGAAATAGAGCGAACCCTGATTAGATGTCTGGCCCTTGTCTACTCTGTTTGCGATAAAGCGTTGATATGAGGGAAAGGGTTAAGACCGGTGTTTCCTCGACCGAATATATATAGACAAAGTTGATACACTACTGTTGCTGCCAATATCGCTGATGGGGACACCAAGTTCTGCCTATAGAAATCGTCTGTTCTTGGCCTACTCCGTTTGCATTTATACTTGGAAACTTTGGTCTACTCCGTTTGCAAATGTGTGAAACGCGTTTATATGAAGTAAAGGGTTAAACGATTTGTAGACATGTACATTGACGAAAATGAATAAATAATCATTCTTGATAATCCAATCGAAATCACGAGAAATCTCTGCAAAGTACAATGTAATCACCTACCGGTTTTATTAGTGAAATTCTGAAGCGGTTATTGAGAACTTGAGAAACCGTGACCTCATGTTTGGACAGTACTGGTTCATACATATTTCAATAAATCAAAATCCTCCAATTTATAATTCGCTTAAATATCTACTGCGATTCTCGGAAAACTGTGGCGTTGCTGTCTTATGAAAGATGTGATGGTGGTGACATGTATGTATATTACATAGGGCGCGCGACAGTTTGTGAACAAAACATAATTTCAATCACTAAATAGGTTAGTATTTGTTAGTCAGCATTTACAAAATAAATCGGTCGCGGGGCTGCGCCCCGCTAGACCGATTTATTTTTGTAAATGCTGACTAACAAACACTAACCTATACATAGTGAAGACCCGGATGAAACAGCTCCTTCAGGAGCTGTCTCATCAGGGTCTGAACTATTTACAAGTTGATTGTGCAAACAGTGCATCCCACAGCAGTGATTGCACAGCGAAATACTTGTACACAGTGAAGAAATATGTAATTATACAACAGGGCATGGGTAAAGAAGGAGAAATGTATTTTAAAATTCAGCAAGAGAAGGGTTAAGAGTTATAAACTAATTCATGGACATGCATGAGAACGAAATTCGGATCCGTAAGACATATGTAGACCTAGCAACCCAAACCCAGGCAGCACGTACAGGGTGTCCATGAATGATCATGTGTCCATGAATGATCAGTAGGTTGGAACAAACATAGAACAGATAAGGGGTTAATTTTGAGGTACTACCTGTGTATTGTATCTGGTTTGTCATTTTAATCATTTCAGTGCGGGAAACGAGCCACTTATGCCCTTTGCAAACAGTACAGACCAAGCTGAGAGGAATCCTACAGGAACCCTCTCATCATGGTCTGTACTGTTTGTCATGTTACACCTTTCTTAAAACAAAAACCCATAATATTCACATTACTTGACCTGTCTGCATCACGGAATAGTCCATTTTAAATTTAAGCGTTGAAAGCGATAAGCTAATCATTTAATCCACGAGCTAACAGAAGTTCAATACGGGGAAATAATGATAATAATCTACAAAATTGTTCTCTGATGACTAGATAAAGCTTTTAGTTGAGCCTGAGTTTCATTCTCAAGCTTTTGATTGGTCAGATTTGAGTTCTCAAGCTTTTGATTGGTCAGATTTGAGCCTTTGGCTCAAATTTGACCAATCAAAAACTTGAGAACGAACTCAGACTCAACTAAACGTTTTATAAGCATGAACTCAGAAGTCACCTGCATGAGTCATCTGACCAACTCTTGAAATTATATAGATCGGAGTCTACAGTGTTTGCCACATTCCGTCCGATCTGCATTAACACATTATCTCATAGGCTATTTTTAGATATAACTTCTTTGAACAAATCTACCGAAAAGGAAAATTAACTAGAGAAAAGTAAACATTTAGGATTTACAAAATGTAGTAGTTTGAAACCATTGTGATAAATAGAGCATTTGCTCCTATATGAGCAAAAGCTCTATTTATCACAATGGTGTCACAAAGTGACACCTACAGAGTCGTCAAAAGTCGTCAATATGAGGGAAGGGGTTAAAACGTGTATATACGGAGTAAAGAAGCAGGTGACTGGTTAACCCATTCCCTCAGGCGGATGCCTTTTGATGTTTCTGTAAAAGGCATATTTGAAGCCACTGTGATAAATAAAGCATGGCGACAAACGCTGTTTTTATCACAATGGTTTCATAACTACACACTAAATGCTCTATTGAGTAAATTTATTCAAAGAGAGTGTGTCTAAAAATAGCCTATGCCGGAATTGACTATTGCATAACTAAGATAATAGAGATCTTCGCCCCTTATGCAGCTGTCCCATGCTGGCAAAACTAAGGAATAGACTTTCTTTTGAATCCAAACTATTTGTCACCTTGGTTGCATTTTGGTAGACAAATTGATTCTAACTTGAAATTCGAAGAAAAAAAAACAGTAGGTGAAATATGCTGTAAAATAATTTGCTCAGCAGGCTGAAGGTTAATAGACACTCGCTGCCATTGTCGCATCTGGGTCTATACAAACAGTTTAGAGCGAGATGAGACGCTGAGTCTCGTCGTGGTCGAAACTGTATGTTACAGTGAAACTATTTTTTGAAAGAAAAAAGGAGACAATTAAACCAACCAAATGTGTGTAGCTGGCGACAAAATTTGCAGACAACAAGAAGTTAAAGCTGGTATAATTATTCGTATTGTACCATTATCAAGTTCATAAGAAGCGAAACCAATGTAAACATAAAAGAGAAAAACATAGCCGTTTAGACCACTGATTTCTCTTATGATCATTAGAACCCTTTCGGTCAAAGAAACACAGACTACTGGGTTGGGAGTATACTTAATCCTTTATTCAATGGATATTATGTCATACGCAAACAGAGCAGAATGATCAGGAGCCGTCTGATCTGGGTCTTCTCTGTTTGCAAAGATATAGCAAGGCGTATTTATGGAGTAAAGGGTTAACACACTCTGATCCTCTGCGACAACTTCTGTGTCATGATGCTGCCAAATAATTGACGGGCCGTATGCTTTAAAATTTTAGTATGAAATTCTCTAAAAGTCTTCTCTCAACTGTAAGTGGTGTGTCAACCAGTTAGGATCCTGATGAGATGCCGAGTTATTCGGCGTCTCTTCTTGATCCAAACTGTTTGTAAAAGTAATCACGTATTCACCCACTGCAGCAAGTCCTGCCAATATCTTTCCGGCAATGGAAGATAACTTTGTGCAGAACGAGATTTCTGCACTACATTCATTCTCCTTTTCGCATATTTATGTAGTCGTTTGCTTTGACTATTGTTCATGTAGTTCCGTATCCATTCGTCCTCTGCGTGATTGCTTTAACCCATTTAAACCCCACCCCATTAAAAGAGACCCCGTCCGTCCCGTTCTTCATTTTAAACCCATCAAGTTTGTCATGTGGATGAGGCGCAGCCGATGAACACTTGCTGGAATAAGCCATTGCGTTGGCATTGATATGTTCAGGAAACAGTGCAGACCTTGATCAGGCGGCACCACCAGGATCTATCTGATCAGGGTCGATACTCATTGCGATGTCGTTTTTAACCCATTCCCTCATATTGACGACTTTTGACGATTATGTAAAAGTCACTTTGTGAAACCATTGTAATAAATAGAGCATTTGCTCCTATAGGAGCAAATGCTCTATTTATCACAATGGTTTCAAACTACAAAATTCTAAAACAAATCATTTTCTTTTGTTAATGGCCCTTTTCGGTAGATTTATTAAAAGAAGTTGTATCTAAAAATAGTTTATCAGGGAAAGGGTTAAGGGACGCCGGTCACTAATGGGTTAATCCTTGGTATCTCTGCCATTACTCTGATTTACTGCAATTGAAACTTACGTCCTGTCCGTAATTTGGTACAAGCTATTGCAAAACTATATGACTCCTGACAAGACGCCTAATTACCCAGTGTCTCATCTAGAATCAAGTTGTTTTAAAATGTCAATCAGGCCGCAGTAATAATTAATTTTAAGTTTATTTGGCCACAATACTTCGAAGATGGTCGCAACATAGGGCATGGTAGGGACAATCACAAAGAAAAGTCACATCATATGGTTTGGTAAAGACGAATATGGAAACCCCGTAGGGTATGTTAGAGACAAATATAAAGAGCAGTCACAACCTATCTGTGTTACGTGTTATTTTATGGATATTTGTGTTACATTCAATCCAATTTCTTACATTTAATCAACATTAAAGCTCAAGCAATGGTCAAACCATGAGAACATGTCATCTTTCATCGCGATTTTACTCTGTAAGAGTTCTGTGATTACTGAAGATGATGATGAACAACAATGGAATTGTATGATTCCGTTTGGCGTAAATACATTGATTACACTGATAACAGCCTACACTGTTGGATACTCATACGTGTCAGCTTTACTATGACGACCAGGGAAAAACGAGTGCCGATCCTGTTAATATCCTGTTTGTCTCACAATATCTGTAAACTCTGTTTCCATAGCAATGATAGTAATTAAGCTATATATTTAACCATTTACCTCACAGTGACGCATTTTATATACAGTAAAACCTCTCTATAACGGCCACTGAATTGTGTTAATTAATTGATATTTAGGGCAGATGGCTGCTTAAAGCAAGGTGAAAGTAAAACAGAACGCTCCTATAGGAGCGTTGTTTTACTTTCATCTTGCTTTAAGCAGCCACCTGCCTTTAACACAAAATACTTGATGTAATTTAGTGTCCGTTATAGAGAGGTTTTACTGTATATGCAAACAGAATACAGTAGAACCTGCCCTAGTGGACATTCATTTATTGAATATAGAGGTCTTAAAAACAGGTGATTGCTTAATGCAGGGCAAAACTTTTGACACGCATTAAACCACCATCTGTTTTACAGTACCGTAATTGAATATCTTTTCGATGGCCGACAAGTTACAGTGTATAGCATTATAAAAATCCAGAGTGTCAATATTCATGAAGCCATGGGGTACACTGTCATTAGCAAAAGGTAAATGCGTTTTGTCACCGACTGGGCTTTATTTCGCCATTACTGCTTCCATCTCAGGTTTATGAATGACATTTCAGTCAATGTCGCCACTCTCGGCCCGTAAAATGAGCTTATCGGCCTAGAAAGATGATCCACAGGTCGCTTCATGCAGATTCTGAACCCTGTCTCATACAGCGATCTAGTCACCTTTAGCTGGTTGACAAGGAGAGTGTGGCCCCAGTATCCACCGGACTTAGTCCTGCCAAAGTGAAGCTCCACTAGTAATTGTTTTGTGTTCTCCAGTGCTTTAAAATCAGATTTGTTCTGAAATCCACTCCATTCTCCTCCCTCAGCATCCATTTTAAGAAGATCTACGACACTCTGAAACAAAATATAAATATCGCATCAAGGAAATGTGTTGACGGGCCCTGCGAACAGTGTAGATGTTGTCATATTGCTTCTCTAGTAATTTCCAATATTGTACAAATATTTACAATACTTGTTTCCTAATTGTTAGTATGTGCAGCAGAAATGTTAACAGCAAAATGAACTTAAGCTATTTTGCAAGAAGGCAACCAAGATATTATATAAATTTATATATTAACATTTTATCAAACTTAGAGTTGACTATTCGTACACTACGTGTCGTATTGTTACTGTTATATATATTTCCCTCCATCACTGGAGAACCAATATGCTCCACAGTAACTGGTACGTTTCATATGGGTTTTGGTGTGGTTGTGCTTTGCAATGGTGTTCGTTCGATAGGGAGCAAATAGCTTTTAAGACGTTTACTCTGCCACTAATCATATGGTCCGTGTTTGCTGGATTCAACGTAGTTGAAACCATCTATACTCACCATTAGATATTCCGACTTACACGCAGTATTCAACTGCGACTCAAAGTAGTGCATTCAATATGTCATAATCGAGTATGTCGGTCCTGTCTTGCAGAAAGTTCAAGTCGGTAGTGCTGCTGATAATGTAAATCGTGGCTGTTTTTGTATGAATAGAATTTGGGGGTTAAATACTGTTGCCTGCATCCGGACGTTCAGGAAATTCGGATACTTCTAAAATATATGTATGAATAATGAATTTATTTATTCATTTCATTTTGAAAAGATTGATGTTTTAAGAGGATTCCCTGTCTAAATAAGTATTTATTAAAAACAACAACAACGTGGCAATATTTTAATACCCCCCCCCCAAAAAAAAAGAAAACGATAACTGAACCAGGCGCGTAGGCAAGTTGTGAGGATTAGGACTGAGCAGGGGCAAACTGGTACTAATTGGATGCATTCTAAAACGATTATTATCATTATTTAGGGGTTGTTATAGCTCTTAATATTTAACCAATAAAACATCATTATGTTTGTCAATTTACGGCGTCAGTCGTACTCAGCGTACCCTCAAATGTGAAAAAAGTGCAAAGTACTTTTTTATTGCTAATAACGCCATTGTGGCCGAGTGGAACGATGCTCTATCTACCTTTTTTCTGTTTTAGAGAAAACAGCTAGCAAAGTTTTAACTTTTAACGGATCATATATTTATCTTTTTTTATTATTAATACGTAGACATTATATCTGCACGTTCGTATTGAAACACTTGAAACTTTATCACTTGGTTAAACGCCTATTTTTGCAAATAATATTGTACATTGACAAAATAAAAATCATAAAGAGATACAAATCGAGAGAGGATATATAATACACAATTATCCATCTAAGAAAGCATAAGCATAAAAACTAACATTCATGAAACGATGGTTTAATCACTGTTATAATATACTAAAGTCCAGACTTAATAAAAGTACTTTATACAACTAAAACACACGGACAGTTTCTTAGACAGATTAAAAAAGCGAGTCAAAGTGTCTGAAATAATGCGTTTTGAACTTTCTTTTAAACGATTAAATAGTTTCTGCTCTTTAAATCTCGCTAGTAAGTACATTCCAAAGTTTTTGACCAACTGTTCTAAAACTTCTAGCACCACTAAAGGTATTTCTCTTGTTGAAAGACACAGCATACATCTCTTGAGCTCTATCTGCCGAACCCAGACTGCGGTTTGTGCTGGCTTTACAAGACGTTCTGTCAGATAAACGGGCGCGTGGTTGAGAGAGCAATTGTAAATGTATGTCAATCTCTTAAAGGTAACCCTAGCCTTGATAGGTAACCAATATAAGTCTTTAAGATATTGTTTGGAGCTGTCTAACCATTTGCTATTCAAAACGAGTTCAGGGAACATATTTTGAATTCGCTGCAGTTTATCTATATCACATTGTGCAATTCCGTATAGGATGAAGTTACAAGAATCTAAATGAAAGATCATTAGTGAGAGAACTAAAATTTCTGCAGATTCTTTTGTCAAGTATGTCCTAATACATTCTATTCTATAGTAGTTCAACATGGCAACGCGACACTTTCTTTTCACGTGTTCTTTGAAGGTCAGTGATTCATCGAGAAAAGCGCCTAGGTATCTAATACATTTCCGATTCAACAACATCTCCTGCGATATCAACTGAATGTGTAGTAAAGTTTGTCGAGCCCGCTTCTGGGTGAGATCGACAAAGTCGCCACAATGTCTTCACATTGTGGGTATGTGTAAGTGTGTCTGTCCATCTCTGCTTGCGTGTGTGCGTCCGTCCGGTCTTGTCCGGGCTCTATCTGTAAACTCCATGGATGGATTGTAAAATGACAAGGCAAAAATGTTCCTCTAGAGGTCAAATGTCAAAAACGTGTATTTTTTGCTTGTCCGGACTCGAACTCAGAACTCCATGGATGGATTGTTAAAAATGACTTGGCATAAGTGTTTCTCTAGCAGGCACGGCGTGTCGCGCACAAAAAACATGTAAGTAACTGAAAGGTCAAAGTCATACTTAGAGGTCAAAGATATGTATTTTTTTCTGGTCCTGGATCTTACTCAGAAGTCTATGGATGGATTGTGAAATGACTAGGCATAAATGTGCCTCTAGAGGTACGTTGTGTCGCGCACAAAAACCAGGCCAGTAGCTGAAAGGTTAATGCCATACTTAGAGGTCACATGTCTACATGTATATTCTTTGGATATACATGTAGAGCATTTTGGTTAATAAAGCTGAACTTATATATAAAGCTGTACTGCTCTATTGGGAGATGGAGCAAAATGTCGTGACAAATTAGACACAAGACATCCTAATACTATTCACTAGAAATATCAACATAATGTTATCTGTCATCTTTATTAGCCTTTGTTACAAAAAGCAAAGGGGATAAGATAAAGAACGTCTGATAATACAAACGGTAATAATTGTAACTGCAAACTAGTAATACAAACTTAGCTATTAGAATAGAAGGTAATACCAAACATCAAATTAATGAGCATGTAATGTCGATCATTAAATTATAATAAAGCCATGAAACACTTTGCACTATAGATATATTAACGCGGCACTATAACTACCATATCTGTCATAGAAACAATACTATATCTGTCATAGAAACAATACCATATCTGTCATAAATAAACAATACCATATCAGTCATAGAAACAATACCACATCTGTCATAGAAACAATACCATATATGTCATAGAAACAATACAATATCTGTCATAGAAACAATACCATATCTGTCATAGAGAAACAATACCATATCAGTCATAGAAACAATACCATATCTGTCATAGAAACAATACCATATCTGTCATAGAAACAATACCAAATCTGTCATAGAGAAACAATACCATATCAGTCATAGAAACAATACCATATCTGTCATAGAAACAATACAATATCTGTCATAGAGAAGCAATACCATATCAGTCATAGAAACAATACCATATCTGTCATAGAAACAATACCATATCTGTCATAGAGAAACAATACCATATCAGTCATAGAAACAATACCATATCAGTCATAGAAACAATACCATATCTGTCATAGAAACAATACCATATCTGTCATAGAAACAATACCAAATCTGTCATAGAGAAACAATACCATATCAGTCATAGAAACAATACCATATCTGTCATAGAAACAATACCATATCTGTCATAGAAACAATACCATATCTGTCATAGAGAAACAATACCATATCAGTCATAGAAACAATACCATATCTGTCATAGAAACAATACAATATCTGTCATAGAAACAATACCAAATCTGCCAAAGAAACAATACCATATCTGTGCTTTCATTAATTTTGGAAATAAAATTTTGAATAACTAAATGAAGTTTGTCTGAGTATGTATGCTTATTAAAATCTGAATCTTACCTGATTTTTACCGTAAAACAATAGTTTCTGAAATATATATTCTGAAAATGGGTGATCCTTCGAAACTTCGAAGTTCAGAAGAAGATTCTGAGTGACTAGTAGTTTGGACCTCATATCAGGCCCAATGTTTTATGGCGTTTGATCTGGAATCAAACTGTATGCACACGTTGCAGGTAATATGGGGTGGACAAAATTAGAAACTAGACACCAAAACGTTCTTCATTTCCCTGTAGAATAATCATGTAGGATATATTGAGACCATGAATATGTATCAGTTAATTTGTATAATGGCATATGTGTATTGGCAGAAACTGTAGAGTCATATTATGTATATGATTCAAACAGATGGACTTATTTGAGTTTTATTGCTCTACGTTATCGCATTATTAGTAGAGTTTTATTGCCCTACAGTATAATATATGGGCTAAATAAAGCCATATCAGGAAACAAGCTGTTACACATTACAACCACATCTACTATAAGAAAATAAATCAGAATAAAGAATAATTATAGTTTTTCATAGCAAACAGATGGAAGACAGACAGAAGTTTACCTTACATACGATTATTGCAATTTATTATTTTTATAAATCATCTCATGTACCCTCTGATTTCCCACTCAATATCCCACGAAAACATAGCCTGTTTTGGATATGATTGAGATAAACATATAATATGAAGAATAATTATAAAGTTTTTCCTATGAAAAACTGATAGGCCCCGTGGCGGGGCCTTTTTTGGCCACATGTTTTTAATTTGTACAATCTTGGTAGAGAATGAATTAATCATCTATACCTTCGTGTCAGAAAAACTGGTTCAAAGCAATGGGAATAACGTTGAACAATACTTCGTTCAACTGATGCTTCTGACAAAGTTTAGTTACAATCGGGTCAACTATTTCAGCAGAGCTGTCATATGAAAACGCGGACGGATGGCGGTCACAACAGCTCATCCTCGGCTCATCATCGAGCTAAAAACGAGTATACATTTATGAAATATATTACAAAAGTCTGCATTAATTTAACGCAACACAATACTCAATGCATATCAGAGCAATTTGTAATAACCCTCGCTTGCTAGACGTGCTCTGTCATTTGCACACTGTTTGGATCCAGATAAGGCGCCAAATACACCGGTATCCCTTCAGTATCTAAGCTATTTGACACTTGGAAATTGGACATGAAGTACAGTATAATAAGCATTTCAGTAGAAAACATTATAGCATACGAGGGGATATCAAATAGTTTTGAGCCTCACATAGAAAGAGCTGGATTTTTCGAAGTTTACTGCTTTATTTTTCGACATAGTCCCCTTCCAACTCCACACACTAGTTCAACCTAGTTTTCCAATCAATTATACCTGAACGGTAGAAGTCAGCATCTTGGTCCCCTAGCTACCCCTTCACAGCAGTCATCAGCTCATCGTCATCATCAAATATCTGACTCGAAATAATTTTTTTCAGCCTTGGAAAGAGGGGGAAGTCACTGAGGACTAGGTATGGCGAGTAGGTTGGGTGAGGAATACGTTCATAGTCACACTCGCGCACCGCTTCCATCGCAACTCAGATGCTGTGAACTGGCCCATTGTCCTGATGGAGCAGGATCTCTCAATGGATTTCCCTAGGCGTTTTTCCTTGATGGATCGGCGTACCTGCTTCAGTAAGTCGGCATAATAATCCCCATTCGGCTAGGTCCGATGAATAGCTCGGCGTTTTCAGGGTGGGTACTGGTGGTCGGCAATCCTGGCCGGGGGTCATCATCTAAACTCTCTCTCTGCCACGTTGGAATTCCTTCACCCAGGGTTTGATAGTTGCAGAAGAAGGAGAAGACTCTCCATAAACAACCATCAATCGCTCTTTAACCTGTTTTGCTGACTGACCCTCCAGGACTAAAAAACTTGATCACCGCTTTGTACTCAGTTTTGTCCATTTTTGGCCAACTCACTAGGGGTATTCTCTTTACCGAAGTGCTGAGACTAAATGATTACAATAATCAAGATAATCCGTTATGCACTCAGTAGTTTACACACTGATACACATCAGATGTGAAAACATTAATCGATCTGAATGAAAAAAATGCTGTCTCATCAGGGTCTGCACTATTTACATGTTGATTGTGCAACAAGTGCACTCCACAACAGCGACTGCACAGCGAAATACTTGTACAGTGAAGATATATGTAATTATACAACAGGGCATGGGTGAAGAAGGAGAAATGTATTTTAAAATTCAGCAAGAGACGGGTTAAACAATCTCTGATAAGAACCTTTGAAACCCACAATTGGTTGGATTGGTGCGTCCATTTCAAAATAATTTTGAGACTGACTATCAGAACTTGAATGCATATGTGTTATATTTTGCGTTGAACATACGCAATATATATATGAACTGTACGTTATTTATTTTGTTTTAATTACCATCTTTTAGATTAGTTTCTCTCTTCTTTCAACATCAAATTGCTGCGCCAGTAATAGAACAGAACAAAGGCAGGGTATCAATGGTTAAAGTTGCCTTCAGTGGATCGGTCAGTAACAGCATGTGTCAATAAGGTCATTAATTAAATCACTGCATATTACCAATAATCATTTTAAATTTGACACCAAGAGATTAGAGTGGCGGTTCCGATCATCGATGAGCGGCGGACAATGAAGGCTTAATAGAGCTCGTGGCCCAAATTCGCCACTGACCAAAATACTGGGGTCGCGACCGGGGCCTCTGTGGCCCTCGTTTTTGTGTTGTTGTTTTTTTTTGTTGTCAAAACACAAATCTCCCTTGAACATTTTACATTATTAAATTGGCTAATTAATATTCATGATGTCGCTATTGCTTAAAAAAATATTGAACAGGTAATCAGTAAAGGATTAGATAAGTCTTATTCAACTTCTATAGTAGAAAGGGAGTAATACTATATATGAAAAGTAACTAGAAAACAGACTCAGTCAGAGGGCCCTGCAGATGATCTTTTCCAGAGTTTTCTATCAAGACCAATCCGGTTACAGTCACACTGTGGGTCACACGTTGTGCGCCAAATGTAACATGGTGAAAAAGTTGTGACTCGACTGGGGCTCGAACGCAGGGTCTTTGACTTACTATGCCAAAACTCTACCAACTGAGCTATCAAGTCACCCAGTCTAAAGCCTATCAAGTTTAGACGTATTTAGACAGATATAAAAGATAACAATAGTTTGACCATTTGAACAAACTGTTCAAGTTAATGAACATTTGTAGCAATGCATTTCAGAGCTTTATATTTAGCTATTTGATTGTTGTTTAATGATATTATTGAGAGTTTTCCTTTTCGTTTTTGGGCAAGTATACATAGTGCTTTGCCTCTAATGAAAAAGTAATGTCAGCAGCTATTGAACAGGTTTAGTATTTAAGATATGTTTTCATGTATTTCCCCTATAACCCATTCCCTTATATGCTATTTTAGATCCAGCCTCAAATTGAATAAATATACACAAAAGGAGCATTTACTAGAGAAAATATTTTTTTTAGAATCATGTTGGTTTGAAACCATTCTGATAACATTGGCTCCTATGGAGCAAATGCCTTGTGTATCGCAATGGTTTCAGAAGGTGACGTTTGCAGAGGCATAAAAAGGCGTCAATATGAGGGAATGGGTCAAAACATTTTTATCATCAAATACAAAGAAATTCTTTTTCAAAATGTAATTGTACAAATAAATAATACTGTTGTGTTTTCCACCAAAATGCATTATTAAAATTGATTTCCTTGCTTTAGATAGATAGATTTATTTCAACATTGAGCAACAAAACAATAGGTTAAACACATAAATATTTAAATATTATAACAATATAAAAATTGATAATGATAGTGTAATATGCGTGTTATGAACCATGTCAGTCACATCAATATCAAGGATGCCACAAAAAGAGAAAGTACATCTCTTACTTCCTCTGTGGTCTTTCAGCAACCCTCTTACTTTTCAACCACCTGAGACTATGGATCAACCTGATACAGCGGGTACTGTTAAATGTGCATCTACATGCTGCAAACTTGATCCTACTTTTTTTTATAACAAACTCACATTAGTTGATGCAAGCACTCTGACGGTGGATGTTGTTTGCTTTGGAACACAGTTACTACTACAGACGAATGGCTAGAATTGTAAGCTGTCAGCAAAGTTCATTTAAGTTTGATGCTGATAATATGGCAAGTGACTCCGAATCAAGACTTTGTACTGGCCTATAGTTTGACTGTGTTTCACACATTTCTCACAACCCTGTCTAAATATTAAGAAAAAGTGCCCTAAAAACTGAATGTCGAGATTCAGATATGTGATGTTTATGTTAAGATGGATAATATTAAGATAGATTAATATGATGGATTAATATTAGGGCTTACTTTTCAAGACTTAGAAAGAAGACGGAAAATTTCAAGGCAATAGATGAGCGGCATTTCTTCATTCATATTTTGGAACCACGAGCACACACATTGAACACATGCAAATTTCTCATAGCAATTGCTCCAAATGGCAATTACATCTAAAACATGTCATATTTCGGAATACCTCTTGCCAGGTGACGAGATAATTGCAGATTGCAGATTTGCTATCAGTGAACAACTTTGCACCAGAAGAGTGAAATTAGCATTCATGACGGAACAGGCCCAGTTGTTTGAGGAGAAAGTGTATACACGATGAGAGGGCCATCATGCTCATGAAATCATAGACTTGTCAGCATGAAAATGTCCATAATATCACCATCAAAGTCAAATCAAATGATTTCTGTAATTCCTGTTTTATGCAATATGTGTGATTCGTTGATAAAGTTCTTTTTAATATTATTGAATTGAACTGGTGGTAGAGAGTGTGGACATAGCTGAACCATTTCTAGCATGATAAATATACCGTGAGTTTGGTCTGCGATGTTTCGATCTATATGTCTGTGATTATTATGTGTAATAATATATTAGACTATGATTATATATATAGCTTGAACCAGAACTATATTGAATTGTAAATGCATATGTTTAATAATCCCGTTATGAACTCTTGCTACATTATCAAATTTTCAGGTCTATAATTTGGTTTTACTAACCTTAAACAAATGGACCCCATATACGGATATAATATTTTAGCTTAATGGGTTATCCTTAGGCCTCAAGCATTCATTACTTAAGCACGTGCACCATGTTAAAATTGTTAAAGGTATGCATGTATAAGCTGGCCATTAATAATATCGCAAAATAGTTTAAACTCTTCGTATAAACACATATCTATAATTATATCATTACTACTGAGATATATTAGAACTGTGAATTTCTTGTGTTTGTAAGTATATTGTTGTCCTTAGATGTCATAAAATAAATATGTACATGTGTACAAGATTGAAATTACAATTTGAAAATCAACTCTGGTATCACTAGTAGCCATTCCCAATTGTCCTTGTAAATATAACACTCTACTCCATTATTATTCATGTAAGAAATAAATATTTCATGAATATTAATTAGAATAACTGTTAAGTCGGGAGAATATGTACACAGTATATAGTTCCAGACAATAAACCTAACCCTTACCTTTACCTAATTATAACACATGGATACAGGAAGTTTTTGTCATGGCAGAAACTGTAGAATCATATATTTAGTTTGTCATACGCATTTTCAGAGCAGACCCTTATCATATGGCTCTTATGGGGCCGTCTGATCTGGGTCTACTCTGTTTGAATAGAAAGGCATCTTAGGTACTTCCATCTTCCTCCTATTGTATGTTTGTTTTGTCTTTGTGCGTTTCTTGTTGTTTTTTCTACCTATGTACATTTGCTGTTTCCTTGTGTTGCTGTTCGGGCAAGTGTTTGTTCTGTATGTGGTGTTACCTGCATGACTCATTTTTGTACTTTTATGAAGTTAAGGGATACTTTTGGTGGCATGTACTCATTATATTATATAAACCCTTTCTCTGTTGAATATTCACGCAAGAAAATATGCCATCATGAATATCAATAAGCTTAAATTTTGTAAAACAGAATTGTTTGCAATGGAAGAAACTGTAGAATCAGGGTCCATGCTTATAAAGCTTTTAGTTGAGTCTGAGAACTCAAATCTGACCATTCAAAAGCCTGAGAACGAAACTCAGACTCAACTAAAAGCTTTATAAGCATGGACCCAGATCTCAATATTATTCCAAAAGCAATCAGATCCTGATCAGATGGGTCCTACACAATTTGTCTGATCTGGGTCAACTCTGTTTGCAAATATGTGAAAGGGCATTTATATTCGTGCATTTGTGACGTGCGGGCGGTGGTCTAGTGGTAACGCGCTTGACTGCCAGTCCAGAGGTCCGGGGCTCAAATCCCGACCCGTCCCGGAAATTTCAGAGACGTTTTTCAGTGTCTCCCACCCGCACCGACTCTCCACCAAGGTGTAAAAATAGGACCCTATGAGGGTCACTAGCCGGTATTGCGGCTGCATGATTGCACTGAACGGTAATTCGGACTGTAAGTACACTATAATTAGGTACTTTACTTTTTTATTTGATTGAAAGGGTTAACCTGGATATACGGGACAACAATTATTCAAAGAATATACATGTAGTTTGGTTATGAAAAACTTGTACAGTTAAAAATCTTGTCTAAATCCAGAAGTTGTTTATTCATCAGTACTTAGCACCCTAAGATTTTATTTTATTCCAGAATGAAAAGTCTAAACAATGGCTACCAGAACAGTTGTTTTGCTTTCAAAATGTTCTGAAAAAAAATAGTTATGGCATTGATTTTGAAGTATGGCTAAACAGTCTGTCATTAAACTCTCTGGTATTTAAATATTTTGACTCAGATGAACTTAAAATGTCATACATTTTTATCAACCCTCCGCTGCCGAATGGGAGTGGGGTTATAGGAATGGCCTTAGTCTGTCCGTCTATTTTTCCGTAACAAATTTCTGTCCGCTCATATCTTTTATAACACTGGAATATTTTTTTTGAAACCTGCTACAGAGAGTCATTGTGCATAACACATATGTCAGTCATGTCCGGTCAAAATGGCACATATACACAGGATTGTTAGGTATTGGTAAACAAATAGAGTCTCATCCATTGTAATTGCATATGCAAACAAAGCAGACTCTGATCAGACGTGTTGGGTTAAGGTCATATAACGTGTCAAAGGTCAAATGTATTTTTTCTCTTAATTTAATGTTGGATATTACTTTGGATATTACTTTTGACTTTGGTGCAGTTAAAGACTTCACATTTAGCTTGCATATGCATCTCATAACACTGCGTCTTTTAAGTGGTACCTGATCAAGGTCAGATGTCAAGGTAAAGTTTCATTTTCCTGTAACGTAACTTTAACTGCAGCCGTAACATTGGCTATACATTTTGAACCAGTAGGGACCAAATATTTCATATTTTGCGTGCATCTCATAAGGCTGAGCTGGGTGGTTTAACCCTTTTCCTAATATAAATGCCCTTTGCATGCATTTGCACCACCTCATAGACTCAGATCAGACGGCTCAAAGAGGGGCCGTCTGATTACGGTCTGTTCTGTTTGCCAATGTTATTTGATAGATCGGTTTCTTTATCTTTTAAAAATGGCTACAATGCCCCCACCTTCCATATTTCATTGTAACTATTTGTCAATGATTATTCAGTAGTTATTGAAAATGTGACTAACTATAAAACATGGTAAGGGTTAAGTGATGTATAGTCAATGTCAAATGTATTTTCTCCGTAAATCTAATATTGGCTATAAAACTAGTAGAGTTGAAGATTTTGTGGTTGGTGTGCTTATGCATCCCATGAAGCAGCATCTTTAAGATGGTATATTTGTCCAATCGCCCAAAGCTACATTTAATTCGGTCTACGTTGAATCCATCATCACTACCTTCAGTACTTTGATTATTACTTGTTGTACAGCCGCCAACCAGTTATACTGGTTCATTCCTGTCAAGCTCACATTACGAGAGCTTGGTGCAAAACTATTCTAACTCCTTCACTTTGTGAAGGAGTTAGAATAGTTTTGCACCAAGCCCTCGAAAAATTTGTCGTTAACTGCACGCACTACATTTTTCAAAGTTCACAGAGTGCAACTGAGTCCCAGTAGCAGTTTGAACTCCAGCCGATGATTATGTAATACCGTTTGTTACTGATTGATGTTTTCTTATGTGAGAGGTGATAGCTTGCCTTTTTGCATATGTAATTTTAGTTTTGTATGTATTATATGTAAAACAATGACTGTAAGTGTCAGAAAGTCAATAGGCATTTTAGGTTACCTTTTGTAATATGCATTTTATACTTATCCTTAAAATATACTGTATTAAAATGTTTGTTTTACTGTAATACAGAAATATGCTGTCATTGGCACCCGCGCATTTAGCGCGGCGCCTCTATGGGCTTACGAAATGATCAACGAATGGGAGGAGAAGGTACTTCTAAATGAATTTTCTATATTATTTCCATCTAAATAGGCTACCATCTGCATTAACCATTTTCCATTGATACGCCTTGTAACGCTTTTGCCACGGAGTAGATGCATATTATTATACAGTAAAACCCCGCTAATTCGACTACCGACTACCTAACAGAAGCATAATTCTGGTAGCTAGATGCAGGTGGTAGCTTAAAGCAGAACAAAAGTAATGTAGAAATATCATAGAGGAGCTTTCTGCATTACTTTTGTCCTTCATTAGGCAACCACCGGCTTATAAAGACATCTATGTTTATTCATTAAGTGGTCGCATTAGAGTGGTTCTACTGTATTAGACGACTCCTGCTCAAACCGTCTCATTAAGGTCTGTTCTGTTTTCTTATGAAATGATGTAGATCATTAGGTTACAGTTTTTGCTATGGCTAACTGATTATGTGCTCGTATGTCATAATAAAAGTTAATCAACTTTATAGTCCAAGGATAACCATGAAGTAAATGGTTAATGACCCGCATTTGTCTTTTAATTGGTCATTGTACCGAGACTTTACTATAGAGTGATTAGACTAGATTTATTATAGAGCAAACTATTTACATTTTCATGACGTAGATCTTTGAGTACACTCTGTAAGGACCGCATGGTCCAGCCCTGGTTGTTGACGAAATCTCTTCCATCGATACCAATCTCATGATAGTGGACACCCTCTGGAATTCTGCCTCTATTTTTGTCAGTAATTGGAATGCTACACAGAAACAGTAAGAAGACAGTCGTTATTGTATATGGTGATCATGTGGTACATGCCTCAATATACACAGAAATAGTACAATAAAAACACATCCAATATTATGTATGGTAATGATGAGGTACATGCGCCAGTCTAAATAGAAACTATAAAAAAGCATCCGTTATTATATATATGTAGATGATAAAGAATGAGCCCCAGTCCACACAGACACAGCAACAAGACGCCCGTTATTATACATGGCGATGATTAGGATCGAACCCCAGTCTATATAGAAAAAGTAAAACGACAACACGTCCGTTATTATATGTGGTGATTATAAGATACATACCCCAGTCTATGGACTTAACCAATGTGATATTGACCGAGAGCGATAACACAATATCACATTAGCCAGGTTCATAGACTAGGTAAACATATTTAATCTTTAGTCCGCTTAGCTAACAATTTCATCGATTTCAGTTGTCGCAGTTTCTTTATCTTGCATTTCTTTTCAACAATACGACCAGAGTATTAAACAGTTTGGGTTCTGGTGAGAGGCCGAGTGTAGCTCATTAATCTATCAATTATACATCAAAGCCAAAATTAGCAAAACATTTTAGATGGATGATTTAATGATTTTAATTCTATTACGAACAATAACATTGGAGGAGTGGGAGAGGCTAACTATCATTCCCATGGACTCATGCGTTATTCGTCGTATTACAGTGCCATACAAATCATACAATAATAATCATTATTACTTCGTAACAAAGATGTGAAGGGTGTGGTATCAATGCTGATTGTCTGTTCGTCCGTCCGCTCGTTCACACCTTGTAATACCATACAGAACATACCGTGGTACACAGATTAACCAGCATTTACATGCTTTATCCAACGTTATCAGTGATGCTAAATGGATTTATGTATTTTATTTTGAATGAAAGAAATTTAGCAACAACTGTTAGGTGTATACTAATACTTTGAAATTTGGAACACTCACTATATATAGTAGTGGTGTCTTTAACCAGTTACATGATGAATATAACGTAGGGCGTAAAGATTTCCAGCACGGCATATGACTGCATTATATTTTGGTATTTGGTGTTCAGAAACCTTACATCCATTTACGCTAAAATTTATGTCGTTCCGGGAGATGCTACGCTCGGAGTTGCTCTTGTCATTTAAATGCAACTACTTGTATTTAAAACCTTTAAGTTTTACATTGACAGTGACTCTCAAAGGTTGTAGCTTTATGAGATAAATGAGTTAATGTGCCACGTATAAAGTCTCGATTTCTAACATTTCAAAAACTTATGGCCAATGTTTGTATTCTTTTAGAAGGATTGCCTGTAACCTTGACGTTTAACCTTGATCATTACTTACTGACCTGTAAATCAATAGAAGGCATATAATCATCATGACCAACTCTCTACTAAATATGAAGACTGTTGGTGAAAGGTTCGAGATTTAAGTACTTACAACAGCAGGTGTTAAGTGCTTGTGTGGTGGCCAAAAACGTCTCCCCGCACTTATTATCAGTGTTGTTTTACTTTCTGGTCCTTAGGGATCATTAGTTTCGATGTTATTTGTTTTAAAAATGATTAACGCTTAATATAAGCCGGTGCTAGGGGGCATGATTAGTGTTGCACTTTGAATTACTGCTCATGAACAGACTCAATAAAACGAATCTCAAATTTTCTCTTTTTGCATTGCAGCTTTTGCTTTCGAAGGATCTCCTACCTTCAGAATTTATTGATCATCAACAATTTTACATTTAAGTTTGACCCTTCATTGGCTGACTTAAAACTCAACCGAGATCAGTTACTGATCACGACCTACCGCCATACTAATTATGATGTCTCTATGTAGAAAGGTGGATGAGGTACTGATCAGAAAACATTTGTGACCTTTGACCTTGAAGTTTTACAAAGGGCTTTGTGACGACTTCAAAATCGGTATAGGCCATCTACTCACCATGGCTTACATCAGAACCAAGTAAATAGGTTAATGATTCGAAACTATTTATTATGCCGACCGTTCGACGGATCGCCTTATCGATAGACCGACCGAGTGGCATTTCAAACGGATAAAAATGTGTTTCTATGTGCAACATTCAATATTGAGGTTAACCCCTTTTAAATACCTTTTTTTTCAAAAGTGAAATGGACCATTACTATCTTACGACAGAGTGGGTAAATCTGACAAACAGTGCATAACCTGGCCGAGGAATCCACTCATTTTGGCCTCCACTGTTTACAAATGCCAGTGCACTGTTTTCCCGTATTCAAAGGATTAAGAATATCAAAGAAACAGTTTAAATATGATCCATAATATTACACGACACTTCTGCTGCTTATAAACTGTAAATTACCTTGGGTCAAAGGTATGGACCTCACAACCGCACGATCGCAGCACGGCTTCCTCAAATTGAAATTCAAGACGTGATCTGCAAAATAAATTTTAATGCATGTAGTTAAAATAGCGGCACAATAAGTTCAACCACTTATTAATTTGTGTCTGAGCTTCATCAAGTGGGATACTATTAAGAGGGAAATATATGCATGAGCTGAGTCGAGCGAGACAATATGCGCTTTGTTTACTCAATGAATGAAAATGCAAGCCATAATGGCTTTACAAATATGTATCAGCTGAGTTTAATAATGACATACGGAAACAGGCTGGCAATGACAGAAAGTGTAGGCTAATGTCTGTATTATTTCAGAAGCATCAGAGCAGAATCTGATCCGATAACTCATACAGGAGCCACCTGATCTAGGTTTATTCGGTTTGCAAATGTGTAAAGGAAAGGTCAAATATTGATACTCTATGGCCGGTTAGTATACAGGTCAAATACAGATACTCAAAGGCCGATCAGTGTATAGGTCAAGTATAGATACTCTATGGCCGGTTAGTATACAGGTCAAATATAGATACTCTATGGCCGATCAGTATACAGGTCAAATAAAGATACTCTAAGGCCGATCAGTGTACAGGTCAAATAAAGATACTCTAAGGCCGATCAGTATACAGGTCAAATATAGATACTCTTAAGCTGATCAGTATACAGTCATAAATCATTCGTTTCGATGATAAACAGAGCCATCAATCAATCGGTAGTCGATTCTATATATGCGTATATTAGTACCTTATAACCACTTATATGATGGAGAAGTGGAAGAGTAACCTAGCATTTACAGAAAAGTGGGATGCATATAAAACGTCTGCATAACGTTAAACTCTTTGCACGATAAGAACTGTTTTCTTCTGTAATTATATTCTTGAAATAAAAAAGAAAACAAATCATGCTTAACACTTTCAGTGTCAGCATTGTCGTCTGCTAGACATTTTGTAGTCTGCTTCAATTTTTAGAGTGGCTGCTTGTTCATGGTTTTATACAATGATAAACAGAGTGTCAAACAGTTTGGATCTTGATCAGATACCGAGTTACTGGGTGCATATGCATTGTTTGCATAAGATATCACAGACCCGTCTTCATGGCACTGGAGAGGTTAATTAATGGCAGAAAGTGAAAATAGTTTATTTACAAATATATATTTTCCCATGGGTGTGTATATATGCAGGACCTTTAACAATGTCAACATTTTAACATAATCAGAATATATCAAAATCGAAATTAATACTGTCACGCGAGAGAATCTTCTTTAAACCCTTGCAACGCTGAATTTTCAAATGGACTATTCCAAAATCCAAACAGATCCAGCATATGGTGCCTATTTATGAATTTGTCTAAAGAAAAGTGTTACATGACAAACAGTGCATGCCCTTATGAGAGGGCTCCCCTAGCAGCCCTTTCATCTGTGTATACACTGTTTGCAATGGACATAAGTGACTCGTGTCCCGCACTGTAAGGATTAAATAGAGAAACGTTCGATTCGTTTAAAAAAAGAATCCGCAATTTACCAATTTTTAAAAAGCAAAATTTAATAATGCCATATTCTTTACATCACAAATGTTTTCTGTTTGAAGCATTGACCTCATGGGCGATTTTAGACCAGACTTTCAATAAATCTACTAAACAGCAGCTTTTACTAAACTAGAAATGTGTCCATAGGACACTGATGTCCCCACTTCAGACTTTTTGTCACGGAAAGTAAGGGCCATTTTTAAAGTAATTTTCGCAAATAAAGGGCCGCAACCCCTAAAAGTACAAATATGACTGTAACTGGTGCAATTTCAATGATAATTTCGTAATTCTTTCGGCTATTGATTCGGCTATAGAATTGATTCGTTTTATTGAACCATGCCATTTTAACTGCAAATTGTCAGGTTATTGCTGTGATATAGTGAAACCGGGTTGAACGAACGTTTGTCAATGACCCCAAAAACACGTGAAATCTTTAGAAAATCATTGTTGGATAGATACTTGTTCATAGGTTACCGTCATAAGATTATATTTATTTGACAGAAAAAAATATTAGCTTTCAATAGCCGAAAGAATTACGAAATTATCATTTAAATTGTAAGAGTTACAATCATATTTGTACTCGTGGTACACGGATATCCGTTCTGCTAGTTGGAACCCTTGTTATTATGTAGTATCCATACAGACCCCCATGAAGCGGTCCAGACCCCTGTGTTTCCAATCAAGTTTGAAATGTTGTGTTGCACTCTATTTCTATGTTGTTATTGTTGTCCTGTATGAATTTTGTATGATATACTGATGAGTTTGATCTCTATCTACGCTATGGCAAATTTTCGTTTTGATTCATGTTGTTACGTGACTCTATACGGTCGTCATACCGATACTTGCGTCATTTCATAATCCAACGTTAGTGGTAATAGCAGTACTTTAGCATGCTTTGTTAGTGTAATATCAATGCTGTAGTATGCTTTGTTAGTGGTAACATCAATGTTGTAGCACTATTTGTAAGTTGTAATATCAATGCTGTAGCATGCTTGTTCGTTTCATGAATGTTATTTGCCGAGTAATTTTGCACCATCAAATTCCGATGTCTACCATTAAACTTTTACATTGTAGATATACCCTTTAACGAATTAGCATAAAGTGTATACTGATCAGACAACTCATAAAGGATCGGTCTAATCAGGGTATGTCCGTGCGACTTGTAGAATTATTAAGCTCTGATTCTACAGTTTCTGATCAGCAAAATACCCTGATTTCATGACATTATCAAACTCGTGTTTGTCGTACCCTTGATAACTTTACCGCAGTTAATCTGATTGCAGCACAACCATTGAGTACACCAGCGATATGTGAATCCAGTATGTTTCACTTGTATATTTGTTCGTTTTACATACAATTTATGACTGTTTTTGCCTTAGCGGTTGCTGTAAATTAATTTGAGAGGGGGTATGTTTATTTACATTGTCTGTCTTTTAGGGTGAGAATGGAATAAGCGTGAGACTGGGCGCCCCATAACCGGTTACCCCCCCCCCCAGTGACACTTGTCACTGACCGCTTAAAGGCCGTACATCCGTCTTCCCCTATCTTTTGTTTGTTATGTATGTGTGCCTCTCTTTGTGTCTTTAGATAGTCATATACATTTGCTATGTTTTTGGTCATGGTGTTGTTCGGACGACTGTGTTTTGTATGTGGTGTGTCCTGCAAAAGTCATAAATTTACCTTAATAAATAATATTTATAATGCCATTATATCTTCCATGGATATTAGTGTGTGCGGCGAAGGATTAATAGGGACATAGAGAAACAGTATACACCCAGATCAAACTACTCCTACTGAAGTGTCTTGATCAGGTGCAGCACTCTTTATGCCATTTGCTCCCAGTGGATCCTTTCATGTTTATATACTGGATTTGTCCACACATCTAAGAGGTGCCTGGCCTAAATTTTCAATTCGTTTTGTTTTATATTGAAATTCCTATCAGCAAACAGTGTAGTCTCTGAACACTGGTTGCCTACGCCCCATATATGGGATCGTTGGAGCAAAAGGGTCACTCTGTTACGCGCAAAGAAATACAGATGGACGTTACTGTGAAACCTGCTAATAGATACCACATGAACAAGAGGGTCGTCTATAAGTGCAGCTGCAGCTTTCTGTATAACGTTTGCCCTACATTAATCTATCATGTAGTTACTTAATGCAGGACGAAAGAAATTAGAAAATCTGTTACAGGCATTCCCCTCATTTAGATACCTCGTGTCTTACATCCAGATGTAGACTTGTTTTGGATGGCCGCTGTATACAAATGAAAAGGTAGTAAAGTCAAGCAGGAAAAGCCACATACAAAACGCCACCATCACCAAAACACCTACAGAAAGCATAGCAATTTATACTCATACACACACATACAGTAGAAAATGTACAAAAATGAGTCATGCAGGAAACACCACATACAGAACAAACAGTCGCCCGAACAGCAACACAAGGAAACAGCAAATGTACATAACTATAAAAACAACAAGAGACGCACAAAGACAAAACAAACATACAATAGGAGGAAGATGGAAGTACCGCCTTGGAACGGTCAGTGACAAAAGTCACTGGGGGTTAAACCGGTTTATGGGCGCCCAACCTCACACTTATTCCATCCCCACCCTAAATGACAAACAGTGTAAATAAACGTATCCCCTCTCCGACCAAACTACAACAACCGCGACGGCAAATACAGTGGTAAAGTGCATGTATAATGAAAAACATATAAGTGAACATACTGTATCCACCTATCGCTAGTGTACTCAATGATTGAGCTGCAAACAGAGTAACTGTAGAAAAGTAATAAAGGGTACGACAAAAATGAAATAGTACAGATATCCGACGTTTTCCTTCCATTTCTGGATTTAAGAGGTCGCCTTCATAGAGTACTACTAAACCTTTCTTGTCGGCGTACATGCAAAGAGGCCAGCGTGATTGCCAACTGTAAAAGGGTTCACAACCAAACATGCAGTATGTTGTAGTACTACAGGATCATATCCCTGTTTAACAGATTTGATGAACAAAGTGAGAAAATGGGTATGTCCAATAATTTTACGAAGTTTGTAAATCACATCACCATAAAATTCAGGATGTGAAATACCGTGTCGCAGAAGCACCTTGAGATTACATTGGTACTTGCCAATAAGCGAGAGATTTCGATAGTAAAATTTAGAGAAAGTTTTTCTTAGTTTATGGTATCTATATCCTTGCTTAAGCAGTTTTTCTGTTAAAATGAGATTTCGACTGTTAAAATCGTCAATAGATGAACAAGCTCTAGCAAAACGAATAAGTTGAGATATATAAACCCCGTAAGATTGAGCACGGGGAACATCCCCGTCAAGATGAGGAAAATTTACAATATTAAAATCAAAATCATCTCTTTTGTCATATATTTTAGAAGAAATCATTTCATTATTAATTTTAAGGTCTAGATCAAGAAACGCTGCATAATTGTCGGACGGGTTAGCTTTATTCAATTTGAGTTCTTTAGGATAAATTGTAGGAATCAGAGCATCAAAGACAGGGTTATCTAAGTTAAAAATATCCAAATTTTCATTAAAGGCTTTTATAACATCTTCTTGTGATTGAGGATTCAAACGCAACATGAAATCTCTCTCATAGCAGTACAAAAACAAATCTGCGACAAGTGGTCACAATTCGTACCCATAGGAATACCAATTACCTGACGGTATATAGCATTCCCATAACGTACAAATATGTTATTGAAAAGAAAGGTTAGTGCTTCGCAAACTTCTGAGCAAGTCCAATTGGTGTAATATTTCATTTGCCCGTCGGTAAAGAAAGCTTTTTCAGCATTACATGCCAAGAATTATGTTTTTCCCGGGCAAATACTTTCTGGATTAAGTTAGTAAGCTTATCCTTAATTAAAATATGAGGAAGAGTTGTGTACAGAGTAGGAAAATCGTACGTGCTTACGATGGATACAATATACCTTTTGTTCTTAAGTTTAAGACTTCTGAAGAGTTCTTAATAGACCAGAAGAGATTTATTCCAGAATTTTCTTAAGTCTTATCACAGTATAATTTTACATGTTCCTTTACCTTCGTTAAACAAGAAGTCAAAAGTATAGACAATTTAGTAGTTGTACATGAACTAGAATTTGCAATGAAACGCGCTTTATATGTTTTTTATGTAGTTTTGGTAACCAATACATTGTAGGAAGGTTATGTTGTGTAATTTTAATATCGGTTCCAAATTGTTCACACTTTTTGACATGGTCTGAAATGATGGTCTTTTCGTCAGTAGTAACTGAAATGTATGACTTGGTATTAATAATTTCCTGCTTCAAGACATCAATATAATGTAATCGTCAAATAATAATCACATTATTCGATGCCTTATCAGCAGGAACAAAAACGTATTTTGAATGGAAATCCTGTAAACCCTTTTTAAGATGTCTAAAAGAAGTTCTAGGTTTAGGTGAAAGAATGTGCTTATTAGAGCTATAAAAGGAAATGCGTTTATCAATTATATCAAAAATTAGTTTTTTCCAACAAGAAAGAGCATTAGACTCAACATGTTCTCTTCGACACCATTTAATACTAAAATTTTGTAAAGCCTCCGCAATCTCAACTCGACAAGAGTTAAAATCTATCAAGGATGGTATTCTATACATACAAGACGCAATCACCATCAACACATCAATAGACAGCATGCCACACACACGCAACCAAACACACGCAAACACACGAGAAGAACACATAAAACACCAACAAATACACGAGCACCAGAGACAAACATGAACAAAACACAAGCACAAAGACACAAGACAAACAAAAGTAAGGTGACAAAGAGAGAACCGCCATGGCAAAATCACCACTGGAGGTTTAAACCGGTTTACGGACGTCCTAACCTCACACTTATCCCAAAGTCACCCTAGCTAAACAAACATTGTAAATAAAGGTATCCCCGCTGGACTTCCCAACAACATAGAAGACAGTAATCACAGAACAAAATGTAAAACATAGTATAACAACTGCGAAAGTCTTTCAAATATGTACTCAATGACTTTGCTGAAGACAGAGCAACTGCAGGGAAGGCGTTAAGGGCACGACAGAGAAAATGTAATACATGAGTCTGGTAAGCTCATCCCATTTCTGGGTTTAAGAGTATACCATCATAGAGTACTACCCTCGGCCTGTCATCGTGCAAGCAAAGAGGAAAGCGTAGCGACCGACTATAAAGGGGTCGATAACCAAACATGCAGTGTGTTGCAATATAATAGGGTCATAACCTTTCTTCCTAAAAGTTTTAAGGCATTTAATAAACAAATCGTGAAAATGGATATGACCATGAATTTTCCTAAGTTTGCAGATAACATCACCATAGAAATCTGGATGAGAAATACCTTGTTGCATTAACGTCCGTAAATTGCAGTTATATTTACTTATGAGGGGTAAATTTCGATAATAGAATTTTGAAAAAGCTTTCCGAATTTTATGATATCTGTAGCCTTGCTTAAGAAGTTTATGAGTTATAATTAAATTACGACTATTAAAATCTACTAGCAAAGAACAGGCTCGGGCAAAGCGAATAAGTTGAGAAATGTAAACCCCATAAGATGTAGACCGGGGCACATCTCCATCTAGAAAAGGATAATTAACAATTTTAAAATCGAAATCTTCCCTTTTATCGTATATTTTAAACGAAACTTTATAATTAGTGATGGAATGATTCAAATCTAAAAAGGAAGCCTGAATGTCAGATGGGTTCGCTTTGTTTAAAGTAAGTTCTTTTGGGTAAATAGAAGAAACCATATTTTCAAAATAAGGATTATCCAAATTTAAAATATCGTCTAAATACCTAGACGTTTTATTAAAAGCACTAACAATGTCAGATTGTGTATCAGGTTTTAAACTAAGCATGAAATCCTTCGAAAGTTGTACAATAGATTCTTCCAAAGTATCCGTCTGGAGAAGTTTAGTTAGATATACAATATGTATGATATTTATGTAAGACATAATGACGTCATGATTATAAATATCACTGGACTTTTACGATGGCAGATAAACAAGAAACTGGTTGGCCATGGAAGAAACTGCAGATTATTCCATAGACAGAGTAGATCTTGATCAGTACCTATACACATAAACATAACATAGTATATATTTTACTCAAGTCTACATATAAGACACATGGCAGCATGTACGGTCACGTTATGATTGCAACTACATGTAACTATATGTAACACTCTGAAATGTTTCCATTGGAAAACTCTCAAGGGCAAATAGATATACACAATGTAAAACCTTTGCGTGTTCCGTTACCTTTCTGAGAAAGGTGTAAAATGAGTACTTATTGAATAAATGGTTAAAGTTGCTTACCCAAATGAGTACACGATACAGGGTTTCTGGGGCAAGTATCTGTCGTCGATACAGACCTCCTTTCCAAGGTCATTGATTGGACCGAACCTCGCAGTATTTCGACACAGTACCTGATGAGTATTTATGTATCTGAAAATATAAACGACCAAGTGACCAACCCTTCGCTTGCTGTTCACGTCAATATACCTACCTGTAAATAGTGAAGACCCAGATGAGACAGCTCCTGCAGGAGCTGTCTCATCAGGGTGTGCACTATTTACACATATTCTGAAAATGGGTGATCCCTCGAAAGCAAAAGTAAAAATGCAACATGAGAAAATTGCAGACTCGGTTTTATTGAGTCTGTTCATGAGTAGTAATTAAAACTGCAACACTACTCACGCCCCCTAGCACCGGCTTAAGCAGTATTCAATTTTCAAAACAAATAACATCAAAACTAATGATCCCGAAGGACCAGTTGATTGTGCAACCAGTGCACTCCACAGCAGTGATTGCACAGCGAAATACTTGTACACAATGAAGATATATGTAATTATACAACAGGACATGGGTAAAGAAGGAGAAATATATTTTAAAATTCAGCAAGCGAAGGGGTAATAGTTGAACACATGCCTGAACGTAAAGTTCTGATGAAATGATCCGTTGTAATCTCTGGTAGATAATAACGGCAACATAAATTCGGTTGATTACTTTATTTCTCCGCATCTACTTTTTTGAAGCACATCTGTATTTCATTTCAAAGTTTTTACTTGAAAGGGCTGCCATCTAAATGCAAAATAAACGTTGCATCAAGCTTTGTCATTGTTTGTATCTGTAGGACTATCCATATCGGTGTGATGTCAATTTCATATCAAATGACTTTTTACTCTTTATTCCAGAGAGATGCCATTTTATGCTTTTGCAAACAGAGTAGACACAGGGTCATAAGTAAACAGAGCAGATCCTGATACAGGAGTCGTCTGATCTGTGTCTACTCTGTTTACAAATGCATTAAAAGGTGTATCTATGGAGTAAAGGGTTAAACAGGGATGGGGTACTCTACTTTAAAAAATTAGCATTACAAGGATTAAGTATGGTTCTAATAACTCTTCATTGTTGTATTGAAGGTTGTCTTAAAGAGAATAAACCGAGGCTGTGACAGTAAGGATGGGGATGTATGTCTGAGTGACCGTATTCCAGTGGAAGAGGAGCATTACTCGCCAACAGACTTTATAAACCAGCTAAATGGCAAAGGTACTGTATCTAGCCCAAATATGCTGCCAGACGAAAGCAGACTTAGATCAGGCTGCTTTTGACTTTATATTTCATATAAATGTGTTTTCCACATTTGCAAAAAGAGTTGACCCAGATCAGATGGCTCTTATAGGAGTTGTTTGATCAGGGTCTAATATTCCACTGTCCTTATTTCATTAAGCTATTTCGTCCATGAATATTTAGTAGGTATTGAAATTTGGAATAAACATGGAACAGGGAAAGGGGTAAAGGAGCAATGTTTTCTGGGTATACTCTATTAATTTTCTACTCCATTTGTGCCATTTAACCCTTTACTCCATAAATACACCTTTCTATGCCTTTGCAAACAAAATAGTCCCAGATCAGACTGCTCCTATAGAAGCCATCTGATCAGGGTCTGCTCTGTTTGCTTATGATATAATATAGATCTGATTCTATAGTGATCATCAGGATGAAGTTTTTCCTGCTTCATACATGACTATAGAAATTATGTTAATTAATATTCATGCTGTCATTATTTCTTACATTAAAGGGTTATGAAACACTTCTCTACTCCAGTGTTTGTATATCTGATCATTGATCTGTCACACTTTTTTTCATCACTTTTCTAGTCATACTTCTACCATCAGGTGACACATATGTTCCTTCGAACACTCTTGTTCATCCAATTTTTTTACTTGTTGCTTTTGATAGTGTTGTTTTTTTCATCATGAAGGCAATATATGAAGGAGGCAATATATAAAGGAGGCATTGTCATGTTTTTTTTTTCAGGTTCACATGGAAGTCATACCACGTTATCCCCAAATCCTGCAGCAAAAGCTGGATCAAGCCCCACTAGCACAGGTGGAATCGTCAGTGCTTCACAGCCCATCATCCGTCCAATTCCCATCATTCCCATTGAAAGTTCAATCTACAGCACCCCGCCCACCTACATTGACACATTACCCATAGTAACGCTACCTATGGTGCCATCACAGTTGCTAGGCAACCATGTTCAAAGGTCGGAATCAGTAATACATCAGCAGCAGGTATAAAATCCGCTCTATATCATTTCATAAAACAAGAGCAGACCCTGATCAGATGGCTCCTATTGGAAGTGTCAGATCTGGGTCTACTCTGTTTGCAAAGATGTGATAAAGCATTTATACATAGGAAAGGGTTACTCTTACACTGCTGAATTTTAAAAGTGGAATGGTTAGTCATTGTTTTACCCATTCCCTCATAAGCTATTTTTAGACCCGATCTCTTTTAAAAAATCTACCGAAAAGGAGCATTTAACAGAGAAAAGGAAAATGCTAGAATTGTGTAGTACATGTACATGTATTGAAACCATTGTGATAAATAGAGCATTTGCTCCTATGAAGCAAATGCTCTATTTATCACAATGGTTTCAAGAAGTGACTATTACAGAGGCTAGAAAGGCGTATTTATGGAGGAAAGGGTTAATCCTTTATCCGATGAAAGATATTCAAGTAAGAATTGAAAATCATGAATATTCGTTTAATAGCTGAACTTTTATAATGGTTGTTTGACCATGTCAGACACTGTAGATCTTTATAATTCCATATTTTCATAAGCAAACAGAGCAGACCCATATCAGATGGCGCTCTGGATCTACTTTTGGCTTGCCAAGGAGCTTCTTTCAAGTAAAAGGTTAACAAGAGTCCATTCAGTATGAAAGGGTATAATTTACAAGAGAAATTTGAATGACAAACAGTGCAGACCTAGATCAAATAGGAGTCCTCTGATCTGAGTCTACTGTTTGTAGATGACAATACACTTGCATCCTGCATACCAAGGGTTAACCCTTTACGTTATAGAGGTCCCTTTTGGGAAACCAAGATCAGACGGCACCTATAGGAGATGTCTGATAACAGTCTGCTCTCTTTGCTAGATTCTACAGATTCGACCATCATTAAAAAATCCTTTAACCCTTTCATCCATGAATATTCATGACGAATAACGAGATCATGAATATTAACTTGATGCATTTTATTAACAGTACATGTATATGAACAAATCAAATTTGGGCCAAGACGGAAACTGTAGAATTTCATTAAGCAAACAAAGCACTCTGAACTGGGTCTTCTCTGTTTGCAAAGGCGTATTTATGGTGTAAATGGTTTAATACATGTGTAATGCCACTATAAAAAATTAGCCAATCAATATTCATACAATCATTACCGGGGTATTTCTTCCTTTACTCTATAAACATCCCTTTATAGGAGCCGTCTGATCAGGTCTGCTCTGTTTGCTTATAGTATAATATAGATCCAATTCTACAGGATCTATTTGATCCAAAATGTTTTGTGTTCATAAGCCATTATCAAAAATAATCTAATATAGATTGATGATGTCATAATTTCCTACATGAATATTCATAGAGTAAAGGGAAGACAATTGTTTGATTCTCAGCCTCTACCAAGTTGGAACCTTGGAAACCACATGTGTTTGTGAAAACTATGCCCCGATATGACCTTTGACCTTAATGTATGATGTTGACCTTAGTAAGTCACTAAAAATGTTACCTCCGTAAGTTGCACATACATGCCAAGTTTGAAGTATGTACGTGCAATGGTGATAAAATTATCGCGAATGTTAAAGTTGGGGACAAACAGACAAGCCAACAGTTGCAACAAACCAACCAACCAACCAACCGACAGAGCAAAAACAATATGCCCCTAATTAAAGATCTAAGGGGGCATAAAAAGCTACATTCTGAGGATATTCTGGAGCCTCAAGTTTATGAATGCATCGATAACTCAAATCAAAAGCTTCTAGATGAATAATCATCAGCAATTCATACAGGAATACTGTTCTCTCTAAATTTCTTGTTTCTCAACCAAACCCTATCTTGTTGGTATTTATTAGAATCAACTCAGAGAGGCAATTCTAATGAACAGAAAAACAAGATTAGGTTTGGTGGTGAAATAATGAAAGCACTTATTAACCCCTTCCCTGTTCTATATTTATTCAAAATTTCAAAACCTACTGAATATTCATGGACAAAGTAGTTACATGACGTAATGAAATATTGAAGGTGGAACACTATAGCCACTTTATAGAGTAAAGAAACCGATCTTTCAAATTCCATTAGCAAACAGAGCAGACTCTGATCAGACGGCTCCTATAGGAGCTGTCTGATCTGGGTCTACTCTATTTGCAAATGTGTGAAAATGCATTTATATGAAGAAAAGGGTTAAATATTTCCTAAATATCTCTCCCACTTGGTGCTCTGATTATATGACACCTGCATGTTGTATGAACTAGAGTGTTTGAAGGAACAGGTGTGTCACCTGTAAGCAGAGGTGAAAGAAAAACAAGAGCTGCATGAGGCATGATTTGGTGCTTGTCCAAATTTAAAACCTTTTGAAAAAAAATAAAGGGCAATAAATCAAACATTTTTAAAACAAGAGTTATAGTTCTTATGTAGGGGCCTTCTCCTCAATGAGATCTACCAACCTATGAAGTTTCATGTTGATACCTCTTATACTTTTCGAGTAATGAGCTACATTAAAGTTTTTGCTCGCCGCCGCCGACCCCGTGATCAAAACAGACGAGCTAAAAAAGCCTGATGCAAATGAATGTTCCAGAGAAATGGACGGAGAGACAGGGATAAGCAGACAGACAATGGAGGGTTATCCTGCAGGTGATGCAAAAATGAACAAAAGCACCTTTCAACATAAATAACCTTTAATTTAATAGCACTTCATAGATTTGTAAAATCTAAACTCAACCTTTTTCATGATTGACTGTCAAGTAATTGTTTAACCCCTTTCCTGATATAAACACCTTTGCAAACAGAGTAGATCCAGATCAGAGAACACCTACAAGTTAGCCGGAATTATGTAGATCTGATTTTACAGTTACTGCCAAGGTAATAATGTCATGTGTTAACCAATTACCTCACAGGCTATTTTTAGATACAACCTCTTTGAATCAATCTACCGGAAAGGAGCATTAACTAGAGAAAAGGAAAATTTTAGATTTTTGTAGTTTGAAACCATTGTGATAAATAGAGCATTTGCTCCTATAGGAGCAAATGCTCTATTTATCACAATGGTTTCATAAAGTGACTGTTACAGAGTCGTCAATATGAGGGAATGGGTTAATGTACAGTAAAACCTCTCAAAACCAGAATTCTAGTAGAGAAAAATTGACATACTTTTAGGCAGGTGGATACTTAATGCAGAGTGAAAGTCATGCAGAAAGCTCCTTTTTTGACCTGTATTAAGCTGCCACCTGTCTCCAAGACCGATGTTTGTACCAGATTTAAGGTCCGGTTTAGAGAGGTTCTAATGTATCATTATAAAAATCCAGCTAGTTGATATTCAAGATGTCATTAAACCCAACATGAATATAGAACAGGTGAAGGGATAACTGTAACACTTTAACCCCTTTCTTCATGAATATTCATTGATGAAATAATGACATTATGAATATTAATCAGATCACTGTTTATAACGGCACATGGAAACAGGATTTTTTGCCATGGTAGAAACTGCTACATAATAGCTATATCATTTCATATGCAAACAAAGCAGAACTTTTCATCTGATCAAGGTCTACTCTGTTTGCCTATGAAATACCAGATTTGATTCTACAGTCTATCATGGTAAAATATTCCAATTGGCCATGGTGCCATAATAAAATCAAGAGCAATGCATGTGGGTGCCAGCACTCGTCTGTTCAATTATCGAAGTTACTTTAACATTAACGCTAAGGACAACAACTACAATGCGGACGCTGGAGTACAATAGCCCTTTGTTTTTGCTAGAAAAACAGACGTGCTAAATATCAGCTAATTAATATTCATAATGTCAATATTTTGTACTAAATGTTTAGTTTAAACATATTTTATTTTCAATAGGCATTTCACATGTATATAACCAATACATACATCAATGTAAAAAGGATTAGATCGAAAGCATAAGCTTATTTGAGATCCTCTCCTTGTCATGATTGTTTTGCGCTGAGCGGATAGTAAGTTATATTCAAATATAAACTATAAAATCTACGGATTTACTAGTAGGGTACAACAATACAGTGAAAACTGAAAACTGAATTGCGAAATATTGCAATACAAAGAAACTGTATTTCAATATATTGCGATATAATGTGGCAACTTGTAAGTACAAGAATGGATAGAGATTAGCCTTGAGAACTTATTTATATCCTTGAAAGGATAAAAGGAGGACAAAATTAAAAAAAAAATAAAAAAATAAGTACATATAGTTGAAATTACAGGTCGTTGACCAGTTTATAGTTTCTATTTGTTCAGTATGATAAATTTCTCCTTTAAGTTTCTACTATATAGAATATTGCAATACGGAAAAACTGCATTACAATACGTATTGCTAGGAGGCGTATTGCAATATATTGCCGTATTGCTACACCCCTATTTACTAGTATTACAACGGAATAATAAATGAAGTTGAAAAACAAAACAGAAAAGAAAAAAACCAAATTGCGAGAATAAATTGATTGGAGAAAGGAAAATAAAGAGAAGGGAAAACATCTTTGTATCTAAGGCTATCGAGGAGAGGACCGCCCCAAGGCGAGCTCAACACCAGCAGTCTATTTAAAGGTTCTCACAAGAAACGATTTGTTTGCAGAATATAACTTTGCACTGCCTGAAAGACGGTTACGTTGGACTTATAGTCAAGTAACGGATCACCATAGAGAAACAGTTTAACGGTTGGTGTATGAATTGGCTTAATTATATTAAGAAGAGTTGTGCGTATTTGCTGATACGATGTGCAAGTAAGAAAAAAATGGTGAGCACTTTCAATATCACCACAGTGGCACAAAGGGGAGTCAACAATGTTTTTCTGGAACAGAGTGAGATTTAGAGAGCTGCAGTTAGTGCGCAAACGTGTATGAAATATTTGTACCCTCCTACTTCCTATATAATAGTATGAAGGAACAGAGTCAACAGAGGTTTTAATAGAAGATTTGAAGGATGACACGGAATTGGAGTTTCTTACTTCTAATGTTAAGGAATTCCACTCACGCACAGTTGAGGGTAAGAAAGATTCAGAATAAAGCCTTGTTCTTGCATAAGGCTGTTGCAGATTTTCAGCATTTCTCAAATGATATCTGAGCCCGGAGCCCAACAGAGGAGGTACTAAAGACGATCAATAGTCAGGAGTCAGGCTATGGGCCATTTTGTAAAATAAAATCAATTTATGGTAACGTCTTCTATCGCTGAGCGATTCCCAGCCAAGTTCTTGTTCCAGAGTTTTCAGGGAAATAAGTTTTGAGGCACCAACAGATATTCTGGCTGCTTCATGCTGTATCTTCTCCAGTTCCAACTTATCAGCATTCGTACAGTTATCCCAGACAACATCAGAATATTCCAAAACAGGTCTAATAAAACTTAAGTAAATTGTCTCGAGTGGTTTACGATCCAGAACAAATTTCAGTTTCCGCATAATATTGATTCTGGTCCATGCTTTTGACTTAATATATTCTAAGTGGGAATGCCAACTACCATCATTAGATAAGAAGACACCTAAGTGTTTGTGTCTCTCAACTTCTAAAATTTGGTTGTTTAACATTTCCAAAGGAGGGTGGTCAGGTTTATTCATTTTACGTGATATTAACAGAGATTCGGTCTTGGTAGGATTGAAAGATACCAGCCATGTTTTAGCCCATTCAGTAATTTTCGTGATATCAGAATTAAGAGTGGTGGCTGTATGGTCAGCATGATCAACAACAAGATACAGGCTTGTATCGTCAGCAAATAGACGAATGTTGGACTGTATGTCGGATACAATATCATTAATATAAATGAGAAATAAGAGAGGACCTAGTATAGATCCCTGTGGAACACCAGCTTTTGTTGATGCCCATTCAGACGTGGCACCAGGTATAACTACTCGTTGACATCTGTTATTGATATAATTTGTGAACCAGTTGAGTAATTTGCTGGATAAACCTATTGATTTCAGCTTAGCTAAAAGTCCAGAATGCCAGACACGGTCGAAAGCTTTGCTTATGTCAAAGAATACAACTCGTACTTCTTTGCCTTCATCCAACGCCTTACTAAATGTATTATACAGAAATGTCAATTGGTTCACTGTAGAGTCACCAGGAATAAAGCCAGATTGGAAGGAAGAGAGATAGTTTATATCACGCAGATAGTTGTAAAGATGTTTAAAAACTAAACGCTCGAGAATTTTATCCAAATTACTCAGCAGAGAAATAGGGCGGTAGTTACTAACGAGAGAACGGTCACCTTTTTTAAAAACAGCGGATACATGGGCTTCCTTCCAGGATTGTGGTAATACACCATCACTTAAAGATTTATTGAATAAGTCACACAAGGGCGGGCTTATTTCCTTAGACATTTCACGAAGGATCTTGTTACTTATTCTGTCAGGACCGGCTGCTTTGCCAATTGGAAGACATTCTATCACAGACAGAACTTCATCAGGGGAAATGGTAAAGAATGGCATAGTGTAGTTGGTGGGTAAGATAGTTGGTATTTGGACACTGTGTTCATCCAGCATTGTTTGACCAACAAAGTAATTATTTAACAGATTAGCTTTATCATTAGTTTCAAATGCAAATACACCATTGTTTTCAAGTGTGGGTAAGGAATTTCTATCATTTTTTGATATAAACATTTTTAGTGTTTTCCACCAATCCCTTGAGGAAAGAGTAGGCGATGATAATGTTTGAGAAAGGTTATCATAAAATGCCTGTTTAGAATTACGAATCAGAGTTACGGTTTCATTACGTATAGTTTTAAATCTATACCAGTTATTAGCTGAATTGCTTCGTTTGGCCCTCCTATAAGCTCGTTTTCTTGATCTTATTTTACGTTTTATCAAAGTATTTATCCAGGGTGGTTCGAATGGTTTGATACGTACGGTCTTATTTGGTACACAATGGTCTGTCAAATGTAAGATCTTGTCAGTAATTTGCTGAGTAAAAGTATTTATATTATCTTCGTATACTGTTGTCCAGTCAGTCTCTCTGGCTTTCAGTCTAAGTAAGTCATAGTCACCTTGTTCGTATTTGTAGATTTGCCTAGAGTATGATTTGAATTGCGGCTTATGGTATCGAAATAACGCATATATTGGACAATGGTACCTATGTTCCTGTTGCAAAAAAGGGTCACCCACGCCACATGAAATTACTGTATTTTTATTTTTTATGAGAAATATGTCAATGAGCGAGTCAGAATGTTCTGTGAAATTTGTTGACTCTTGGATGATTTGATCAAGTCCAAACTGTTGGCAAAGTGAATTAATTTTACGTGCTGATGTAGGATTAAACATATTAAGGTTAAAATCCCCAGTTATTATATTTTAGCCTTTACTATGATTTCTGATAATAACCACCAACATGACAGGGAAATGCTTGAAATGCTTGAAATGCAATTATGTTAGGTATAATTCATGATGAATTAATGCAGACCCTCAACTAAATTATTTGGTATAATGAAGTTTAGTAACCTGTATTCTTACCATTATCATCTACGGTCTCATATTTCAAGCAGTAGATGT